>JAQIWA010002043.1:0-14885 GCA_034693305.1 Eueremaeus valkanovi
AAATCTAAAAATGAGTATAACTTTCAAAATTTTGAAAATTTTACAACAATGGTGGACAGACGGACAGACAGACAGACGGACAGCTTCTCAAGAACATAAGCGAGTATACTCGCTAAAAATTGAATAAAAGTCAATCGATTTTGTTTTGAGTTTAGAATTGAAACTCATTTGTGATAATCGCACAAAACAATTGAGAATAAAGTTTTAAAAGAGTCTTTCACAGTATTATACAGTACTGTATATAACAAGCGAATCGATTGATGAGATGGATGTTAATTGTCTGCTCCACTGCTTTCGTAATTTAGTTCTCATTCACTCATTACATAAAAGTTAAACTGAATATCGATTATAACTCACAGATAATGATTGGTTGTCAGCGTTAGCCACGATGTCATATATCGATCCGCCGATCACTACCTAAGACATCGCCAGACAATCATTTGTAGAACAAAACAGAAAAAAGTTTTAGAATCAATGGTTTGAATGCTTGTGACGGAACTACGGACAGGACTCAACTCTTCTGATGGATTGCCATTTTGCTCATTCAGCCCCCCTTCTCGTCCGCTCCAATCCATTATCGATTCATTGTTAGCCTTTGAAGAATCCAAAGAATAGTATTTTTTATTACTGTTTGTCTGCTTTGAATCTCTTGTAGTCTTATGTAAACTATTTGTTGGCTTTAATGTATTGAATGAATTATTTGTCGATTGCTTTATAAGGTTTTGCAATTGAATTGCTATATCAGCGCCGACTTCTGCATTGTTTTGGATAAGTGCTATGTTTGCAGTCAGAGAACTGCCAGCACTTAATTGGTTTACTCTTTCCAAGACATATGGCGTCACATCTTTGCCACTAATTTTCTTCTGTCTATTGAATCGGAAAATCGATTGTTTTGTTAGCTTTCTATCAAAACTGAACTTTTGTTTAACTTTTAATACTTGACTTCAATTAGTGCCTCATTTATAGCGCTGTCAACTGATTCGCCGATCGATTCATTCTTCTCCGGAATCGGAACTGCGATCACAATACCTGACTCGAGACCAAGTTTTTTATGGCATGAGATCAAAGACGCGGCTTCTTCTGCACTCTTCAGATTGTAAGCCACTTGAGATCCACTTTTGCGACAGAAAAAGGCCGGGAATTCAACCTTTCCATTGCTATACTGGTGCCCATCAAACACAGCGACACAAACGCCTTGTGTTTCGAGAAATTCCAATGTTTTCGGAATATCAAGAATCGACTTGACTCCGGCACAAATCACTGTAATCGGCGTTCGCCCCAATTCGGTCAAATCTGCACTAATGTCTAAAGAGGTCTGAACTCCGCGATGAACGCCACCAATACCTCCCGTCACAAATATATCGATTCCGCAACGATTAGCGATGAATGAAGTGCTACTAACCGTTGTTCCGCCCGAAGCCTTGTTTGCGGTGACGAACGGTATATCAGATCGAGATATTTTCAACAGTTTTCCGCTTTCACTCTCTGTTTCAAATGAATCACTCAATCAGTTTGTAATCAAATTATTTTCAAATAAATGGCATTCAATTGAATATAAGAAACGAATTGAGAAATTGCACACAAAATAACTTAATTCTAATGATTCTAATGACAAATGAAATGTCTTTCATATAATTCAATTAATTGGCGCTGACATTGAAGGGGTTGGGATATCGAGTAAATATCATACATGTCTTCCGATCGAAGATACCTCAAGAGTTTGACCTAATTTTGAAATGATTTCTGTACGACACCCCGGGTGCAATAATATACTGTATTAGTTTAGACAAAGAAGTCATAATTGAAGTCAAGGACTATTATTGTAAAATTATGTAATCCATGATTCACTCTGACTGTCCTATAAGAGGATTAATTTACAATCAATTCTTTTAAAAGGACATCAATCGGCTGCCATTAAGAATCGGCCCCTCGATTATCTTGAACAATTTATCCAGTATGATCTAATAAATCACTTTAATGGTGTTCTTGGAATCACTCGAAATAACCCCTTTAACCCAGGAGAATTTGTTCAAGAATTGTAATTTTTTAACGGAAACTTAGAACAAGGTAAAAGTGACTAAAAGATGTCAGAATTAAGAGGAATTAATACTAATTATTGATTGATTGGAAGCCTAAAAGAAGTTGAATCCTAAAATATAACTGATTTTGCTGGGATATGCTGGGAAGGTGCAAAAAAGATGACTTGTATAATTTATCCCTCCCGATAAATAACCTTCCCAGCATATCCCAGCAAAATCAGTATATTTTAAGATTCATCTTCTTTTAGGCTTCCAATCAATCAATAATCGGTATTAATTCCTCTTAATTCTGACATTGAGGACAATTCTACCAATTTCTAAAAATAGACAATCTACCCGGTGTAAAGTGAATCAAAACAAGGTTGAACAGCATTATGTATCACCACTTTCTATTGATTGGTTATAGATTGATTCAGTAGTATAGTATACATTTCCTAGCCTACTCCAGCTATTTACTTCTCCAGCCATTTCCTGGCCTACTCCAGCCATTCCCTCTCCCAACCATCCCCTAGCATACTCCAGCCATTTTCCTTCTCCAGTAATTTCCTAGCCTACTCAAGCCATTTTCTAGCCTACCTATCTGGTTTTCACATTTTTCTCTGGTTTTTCATCAAATTTCGACCTTTTTCTCTACTTTTTCATCAAATTTCTAACTTTTTCTCAACTTTTTCATCAAATTTCTACCTTTTCTCTACTTTTTCATCAAATTTCTAACTTTTTCTCGACTTTTTCATCAAATTTCTACCTTTTTCTCTACTTTTTCATCAAATTTCTATCTTTTTCTCTACCATGATAGCGAATTTATAATCACCATTTCTAAAGAAAGTGGTGATAAAAATGTCAATGATTTCTTCTACTCATTTAATGTCTTCTTAACCACTTATTGCAGGATGAATTTCATATAATTCTTTTTGATTTGTATCTATTAATGGTAGTAATCAATAGCCTATTATATCAAATCAATAACATATAATTCTAATTGTTTTGCCTCACTTACAATGGCATGCTAGTGTACCCCTGGGTATAACGGCAGCCTGGTATTCTTTACTATACACATGAATGCTGGTATTTGCGCTGGAATACGGTAATGTTTATAATGAGTCTATATTATTTTATAAGAATATTTCATCAATCAATGGAATGGTTATGTCAGTGGGTTATGACAGGTCGAAATTTAGAATTGATTATCAAGTTCATTTGAAAGGTGTTACAACTTCACTCTATGGGCGATAGGCAATGGGTCTGACGACAGGTGGGGTCAGCCAAAAAATTTTGCCAAAAGGGGTACAATGAATGACTTGAGGGCCAAAAGTGCCCCCATTGACAGTTTTTTCCTCCAAAACTTAGAAAAATAGAGGGGGGTATGCCTCAGCCAAAATCACATGGGGTATACCCATACCTGTACCACCCATTGCCTATCACTGGTACTGTTACATACAGTCATATTTAGCAAATATAGCTGATCTACAGTAAATCAGCCCTACAGTACAGTACAGTACAGTATTTGCTAAATATGAGCATTCAGTTAGAATTGAGTCGGAGTGTCAAATATAGATGATCTACAATCAGATGTGACTTTTGGATTGATTGAACAGTACTGGACAATATGTACTTGATTCTATTGATGCGATTCTATTGGTTTCTCTGAACTCTTTTTGGGTTAGATTTGGGCTTAAGTTATATTGAAATTAAAGACTTGTGTGATCTGAATGACTGAAGACTATTAGTCATTATTAAGAATTTATACATTTATACCGTTGGCTAAGAATTGCAATTCTTTATCATTAAGTCCAACACAAATCAAGCCATCGATTACTGCAATGGTTGCCGGAATCACACCTTTGTTTCGAATGATTTCTTCGACTTTCTGTGCGGTTCTGATTGTATTGATTTGTATTCAAATATTTGATTAGAAATTCATATAAATTCATATATTATGAGAAACTCATTGAGAACTGACTGCAAATTAATAGGAAACGGCATTCCATGGGTTATTATAGTTGACTCTAAGGCCACAATAGGCTTGCTTTGGATGAGCGCTGACTCGATCTCATCATTCATTTTAATAATAGATTCTTCAGATGAAAGGCAGAGACAGTGATAGTGAGAGCCAGTCAGAGATGACGAGTGAGTGAGAAATGACTTACCATTGAATCGTCTGAATCGAGAGAATTGTCTGAATAATGAAATGGAATTTAATTTATTTGCTTTCAGTATATTATGAGCTGAAAGCGAATAATTAGTTTTGTATTGTCTTTTAGTTATATAAAAGTTGTCTTCAGTTTTAATAAACTTAAAACAAAAGTTCTTTAAACTGTTCTTAACTACAACTAAACGATTCATTTTATTCTAAACTTTTATTTGTATTTTATTATAATTAAAATTAAGAGAAAAACAAAACTAATTTTAAAATTAATTTTCTGTAAAACACTGAAAACTTAATGTTTTTATTGTCTGTTTCATTAAATTTAAAGATAAAAGTATTTTTGTGCTCCAAATGATTATTTTAGCGATTCTTAGATTCTGAGCCACTTTATTGTCATGACTACATTCCTATCATCTCATGACTACATTCCCATTATCTCTGCTATTATTTGTCTTTTCAATACTTTCCAATGCTTTTCAATATTCCTCTGCGATTCGCTCTCCTCTCTCTCTCTCTCTCTCTCTCTCTCTCTCTCTCTCTCCCTCTCTCTCTCACCTTTCTCTCTCTCCCTCTCCCTTTCTCTCACTCTCTCTCCCTCTCTCTCCTAAGAGTAAATTCTTCACAAATCGATATAATCCTTCTTCAGCTATCATAAGAGATGTCATTTTTAATTCATTTACAGTATATTACAAATATTATACAGAAAAACAACTTATATTTTGTGACTTTCAGTCAATTTTAATGGAATTGCTTTCAAAGATCTAATGAATAAAATATTTTCACAGACTTTCTATAATATATTTTTCGTTTTTAAGATATATTTCAAAAATTTTTATATTTAACCCGAACATTAGGTAGTTTAAAAAATTCATAAAATATTGGCCATTAAAGCACTCGTATTCCATATTTAGGGAAATTTATTTGAAATAATATGAAAAGAGTCTAACTTTTTATTCATTCGCTCGCTTAGTGACTAAGCCTTGGACTTTAGGAATATTTTTAAGAATTTAAAAAATGAATAAAATATGAAAATACAAAATAAGCAAAAATTTTGGGAAAAACTCAAGAATTGAGAAAATATATTGAAATTCATTCGTTATTTTATAAAATCCCAATTTTAATGTTAAATAATTTCATTTGATTTTTCTTTTAAGCCGAAGTGAAGCGAATAAAATCAATTCTATATTATATCAGTGATCACTGATCAGTAATAATCAACGAATAAAAACAACTGCTCCAGGAGCAACGGTTGATTCCCTATTTCATGCAATATAGATGTGTTCATAAGACAGACTCACTGCTGGACACATCCCAGTCATACATATGATTATAAGAAAATAGTATTGTATTACCGGTAATATTAATACTATAGAAGGTATTCAACAAAATAGAGAAAAAATGAAACTTTTTGTTGAAATCTTTGACTCAAATATCTTATAAAATAATGAATATTCGTATAATTGTATATTAGCTGTCAATAACTATCTTCTGTTAACTCTATTAATTCAACTAATCATTTGTCACTACACCTACTTTGAATATTAGTATAACTTCATGTTTGAACTCATTTCGTAAGATTAAAGACTAACAGAGAAAATAATCTTATATTCATTGATGACTAATGTTTAGTAAAGCAAATATCAAAATAATACCAGTATTATGGTTGGCAATGCATATTCTAGAATGTAATTTGAATTCAAAGCCGCAACTATTTGAATGTTACAAACTGTACTGATCAGAGTCGGCAACAAAAGTAGTGATTGAGAACAGACACCAAATACTGTATAAACAGAGGAATAGCTTTAAGAAAAGCAAAGCAAATGTTGAAACCAATTGTTTATTAAGTTTTCGTTTAATAATAATTAATTGAATTAATAATAATTTAATTAAAATTTATTTAAAATTAGAAAATAATAATTAGAATAAAGTTTTTGTTTGTTTTAATCATTAGTTCTCTTCTCTGACAATACTTTTGGTTCGTTCGGAAACGAAACCAATGGTTCCGGGTTTGGAGTGCAGGCGACGATTGGCTTCTTTTCGCTTCTGAGCCGCAATCATAAGTCGTTTCTCTTTAGCCGAATGGAAGACATGTTTGGGAACGTGTCTGTGCCGTGCGATCCGTTTGATCTCCGGATGATTTGCGAACTTCTCGACAATAGTCTTGTGGTAGTCGTGCGCCGATCGCTCTCTGTATGCCTTTAGGCCCAACTTCTCGGACGCGAATGCCTTCCAGATCCTGATATCCATCTCGTCTGAACTCGAGATAATGTAATTGTTGTCTGCAGTCCAGAGAACAGCTGTCAGTCTTTGCATTCGCTTCGTGTGGTATATCTCACGACTTCTTCCGCTTTCTGTCGCGAATATGCGAATCGTTTTGTCATAACTGCCGGAAACAAACTCTTTACCCGTCGGACAGTAGTCCACATCCATCACAGCAGAGACGTGGTCTTTGTGCACCTGTAGGGCTGCCCTCAAGTTCCTCATATCAAATGTGTGCAAATCGTTGTCCTCATTGGCAGCCGTGAAGACAAACGCTTCCATTGGATTCCACGCGATATTATTGGTTCGCATTTGAAGAACAACTTTACGCAACGGATCCGACTTTCGGATGTCGTATAACTGAATACTGCGATCACTGGCGGCGCCGACACATATGTCTGTTTGGATTGGATTGAATTTAATGCAGTTGACGCTATCGGCGCCCCATTTGTATGTCTGCAAGGGTTGGCTTCGACTCTCTTCCCAAAGATCTACTTTTTCGCCACAAGTTATCAAAAATGGTTTTTCTCTTTGATTATCCATTCCGTGAATAACTGTTTTCGATATAATTGTATTCATGGGTCGAACCACCGAATCGTTGTCCAACTGGTCGGAACTGGAGTCCAAACCATCAAAACTCCACTGTTTTATGAGTGAGTCGTCGACTGAGAAGAAGTACTGTCCGTGAAGTGGGACACAGATGTTGCGGACAATACTGTTGTGAGCATTGATAGTCTGAACGCACTTCCGGTCACAAAGATTCCACACTTTTATCTCTCCATTGGCTGCTCCGGAGAACAGTGTCGACAGTCGGGTCGGGTGTTTGGCAAGAGTTTGGACAATATCTGAGTGTCCGTCCAGTGAAGCCATGAATGGTTTGGCGAACATTCGGTCCATTTTGACCGCATTTAGTGCTCTCTTGTACTCTCTGTTCGTCTCAAACGGATGAAGATTTGGGCTATAATTGCGTTCAACTGTTCGGACAATCAATTCATTCATTAATTAATCCATTTATTGCCCAAATATATTATTGTTAAGAAATAGTTTGCAAACCCTTATGGATGTCGTGTTTGGTTTCCCTCATATAGTCGTAATGACTTCGACTCAAGACTTTCACTTTCATTGTCCGAATATATGAATTCAATTCAGTTTCAAATCAATTCATTCATTAATCGAGTATTGGTTTTATTTTAATTTTTTTAAATACAATTCATTCAGATCTCAATCAATAGTTATTGTGTAAACACAAACCCAAACACAAACGCGTGCTTTAATTGTATATAACTTATTCATAAAGTCTGTGACAGTATTTCACCCATTAATGAAGCCCTAGGAGTAAGTGAACAATTAGATCAAATAATGACTGTAATGTTGGTCGAGAATAGGATATGCAAGGGGGTTTAGGCAAAATACCTGAGTTTTGAATTTGGCCAAATATCCCCTGGGTTTTGTCGCTTATGCTGACCCCTCGACTTTTTGGCGCGGCGTACACCGAAAATGACCGAATTTAGGCTAAATTGAGCTTAAATTCAACAAAATTAAAGCTAAATAGTGTTTGATAGCCGAAGAGTTTCTCTAATATTAATAAAGTTCTGAAAATAATAATAATATTTTACAAATTTTTGTGAAATAATGAATAACTAAATAGTTGTGTTGGAGAAGTTTACAGACTATGGCCAATCTGTACTGCAGTACATGTATCATCTCCCTTAAAATGGTAAAGGTAAAAATAGTTATGGGAGCTTATATGCTATCGGTGGAAATTTTGATATAATCCTCCAAAACTAATCCTCTTTAGACTGCCATGGTATCATCAGCCTGCTTAGGCTTGACATGATATGATTTTCAATGTCTTAATTGCCATATAAACTGTAGTTTTGATTTGATGCACAAAACCGTATATTCTCGAATAATAATCTCGAATGCTATACAATATGAGCTATACTTATATAATATTACGGCTTTACGAGTAGAGAACTACACACTAAATGAGTGGTACTGTTGTAAGAGTAGAGTAGAGTTACAATAATTTAGTAGTGTTTGGGTTATTATAAACAATTAATTATAAGTAACGCTGTTTTTGAACAAACTACTGATAACCAGGAAAAAGAAGAGAAAACGTAATAAATAGATTGATCCAGGCTATATCCATATGCATATACAGGTAAATCACAATAAAAACAATTTTGTTATAGATTTTGATATTAATGATGAAAATTATAATATTTTATCAAACCTTCATATTAATTAAACCATGCTAATAAATAATGATAAACCGAGCCGACATCAATTGATATGTTGAGAAATGTATATAATTATAATTAGAAGTATAGTAACTAACAGACTGTTAGTGTAGTTATACTGTACTTAATATGTGTCCAAAAGAGAGCACAAATAATACGAAAAATGTAAACAATCGATAGGTTTGTCTGATTTGAGTACTATTTCAGTGATTATTCAAAATTAAATCTATTAATGAATAACTGTTTAAATGTTTTCATATATTAATTGATTATAACTTATGTTTTGTGTCTTATCTGCTCTGATCTGAAGGAAGGCATCCGTTGTTCAGTCGATTCAATGCATTCAATGCATTCAATGCCTTAAGTCTTCATTTGTCTCACAGTTTGTCTCACTTTTGGCTTCTCTGCTATAATAAGACATTAATATATTTAGAGATAAATTGAATTTTCAATGAATACTAATATAAAGTTATATAAAGTATTGAATGTATTAATTGTGTGAAGAGTAGAGTCGAGTCGAGTCAGTCGAGTGACCGCTTATTCCCACAGAACTGGTTCTGCTGTGAGCTCTCACAGGAAGTGCTCTCTTCTCACACAAACAACACTATTATTAGTCGTCTTTCAGTCGATTCCTCTCATCATTAAACCCAAGTCTGGTCTCCACTGAAGACAAACAAAAATAATAACAATTTTTGTATTGATTTTTAAATTCAAATTCATTTTCGTTCATCACTTGTGAGACCAAAGAAGTGAAGACTAATTGAGAAGAAGTCTTATTAGCAGTGCTTTAGCCCACTATTGATGTCTGTCTGAACTGAATCTATGATTAAGTAATTATGTCTTCGATGACAGTGACTATGAGAAGCGGTTCCACCAATTCATCGACAAGTAATCAATTTTCTTCGACAACCAATTCCTCAAACTTTAGAGCAAATAATTTGACCAACGGTTCAATGAATGAAGTGATGACTTCTTTCAATTTGACTGATCTGACGGCCGAAGAACAACAACTGCTGTCAGAGATTCGGCGCCGAAAAGCGGAACTCATGGCAGAGATCCAGCAGTTGAAGGACGAGATCTCGTGTGTGACACAAGAGATGTCTAAACTGGAAGTGAACGACGAGTCGAAAGTCAATACGAAAGCAAAACAGTTATCGATCGGCAAAAAGAGGTTTAATATGGATCCGAAGAAAGGCATTGAATACCTGATTAGCAACGGTTTGGTCAACAACACGGCCGAAGACGTGGCGCAGTTCCTCCTGAAGGGCGAAGGACTCAATAAGACAACAATTGGCGTATATTTGGGCGAAAAGATTGACTTCAATCTCAAAGTGTTGGACGCATTCGTCGAATTGCATGACTTCACGAATTTAATTCTGGTTCAGGCCTTACGTCAGTTCCTCTGGTCGTTCCGTCTGCCCGGAGAGGCCCAGAAGATCGACCGAATGATGGAGAAGTTCGCCGCACGTTATTGCCAACAGAATCCGGGCGTCTTCAGCAACACTGACACCTGTTATGTGTTGAGCTTCAGTATAATTATGTTGAATACAGCGCTACACAACCCGTCCGTCAAAGACAGGCCGACTGTCGATAAGTTCATTACAATGAACAGAGGCATCAATAATGGCGGAGATCTGCCCAAAGAGTTGCTGCAGAGTCTGTACGACAGCATAAAACAGGAACCGTTTAAGATCCCCGAAGACGACGGAAACGACTTAATGCACACGTTCTTCAATCCGGACAGAGAGGGCTGGCTCTGGAAACAGGGCGGGCGCTATAAGAGCTGGAAGAGGCGATGGTTTATACTAAACGATAAGTGTCTTTATTACTTCGAATACACCACCGATAAGGAGCCCCGGGGTATCATTCCCTTAGAGAACGTACAGATCCGGGAGTGCAGCGAAAGGACTTCCAAACCCCACTGCTTTGAACTCTTCTCAGCCGGAGGTCACTCAGAGGTGATTAAGGCCTGTAAGACCGACGCCGACGGAAAGGTAATCGAAGGCAGACATACTGTGTATCGGATGTCTGCGGCGACGGCAGAGGAAAAGGACGAATGGCTTAAAGGTATTAAAGCGAGTATAAGTCAGAACCCGTTCTATGATATGTTGGCCGCGCGCAAGAAGAAGGCCCAACACCACTAAGTCAGCGGCAATTGCCTACTATAGCCTACTATTGCTTGAATAACACAATAACTAAATAACTATTACTTTATTTATATATTAATTAAAATTAAATTATTATTAATATTAATATCAATCCTATTATTCCTACCGTTTATTAAATCAAATGAATTGTTTGAAACCCTTTGAATACACTTTAAGTGCTTCTTATTGTTTGCGAAACATATTATTAAACTTTGGTTTCGTTTTATTTTTTTCTGTACTTATATCTAACGCTTCTTCGAAAGCATTTTAAAGACATTCACTTATTATTAGTTTTCTTACATTTTTATCAAAAGTTATTTAATTTGTTTTTAGCGATCGATTGATTGATTTTTATCCTAATTTTGATTTTTCTTCTGATTTGCTTTAATCAGACTTTTATGTCATATATTATACACTGATTAGCGAAGTATTCAAACATCTATTTCTTATCATTGAAAACAATTATAACATCCATTAAAACATCCAATCATTCAGTTATGACTGAATTCACAGTCTTTCCAAACATTATCTCTAAATTCAAAGTATATCTGAATTATTAAATAAACTAAAAACTAATCTGTTTTTCTCTATTCATTGATAACTCAATTTTTGAGCACATTTTGCGAATTAAATCATTTTTCTCTCTATTGAATCGATTGCTAATTCTGGTCAGCATTATATTCATTACAAATATAATCCAAATATTATTAAAAATTGTTTTTTTCGAATTTTATAATATAATAGATATAATTCACTAATATTTACATTTATTGTGAAACAGATTTTTACAAAAAAATTCTGTATTTTCCTCTCTTTCTGTGCCTTTTCTTCATTACATAATTAAAATCGAATTTATTTAAAATCAAAACAAAAGTCAATTATTTTTTTAATTTATTAAATAATAATAAATATTAAGTTTCATCTGATAAGTGAGTCTATGCTTTAAGCTCTAGTAGGCTCTGATGGCCGGGGGAACTGTATTGCATTCTTGGTCTAGTGTCTCATCGATGACAGGTCTGTACCAAAGCTTTACCTTTCCGTTCTCGACCAGTGCTAACGTGTGTTTCCGCCAGTGCTGTTCAATGGGTCGCTTCTGCTGTCCTTCGATAGGCTTTGTGTAGTCGTATTCATCGGACCGCTCCCTATAGTCTTCCCGCGCGTGTGCGCCCCGACTCTCCTTACGCTGTTCGGCCCCATTAATGGACATCAAAGCGTTAAGCATTAGGTTCTGTAGTTCTAAGCTTTCAATCAAATCTGTATTCCATACGAGTCCTCTGTCTTTGACCTATAAATTAATGTAATCAACAATTTCTGTATATTTTCCTCAAATCAGTCGACAACTAATGCTTTGTTTGCTTTGGCTTTCAATTTATGCAAAAAATAATAGAAAAACTATAAAAGCTTTGAAAGGGTTTTACCCGAAAGGAAATGAATCGATAAATGAAAACCAGTTTTATATGAATTTCTAATTTATTTATTTATTGTTAGCTTTTGTGTCAAAACATATAAATCTGAACTCACCTTAAGATCCTTCAGTCCTTCATAGCACTCGTCAATCTTACCGCAGCCCTCCTTGAGCGTGTCGCCTGTCCTGAAGACGGCTGCGTGAGTCTGCATATAGCGCTGCATTTTCAGCCTCAACTCTGCTGTAGGGGTCGAGCCGTCCGCTCGTCTCACTTCGTCCAGATTCGCGACCGACTCTTCGCCCGACGTCTGCTTCAACTCACGGATCGATTCGCCCGGTTTGTTGGTCTGGGCTATGGTGTGAGCACAGGCTCGACCGAACACCACTAAGTCAAGCAATGAATTGGCACCCAATCTATTGGCGCCGTGAACTGAAGCACAGGCAGCCTCTCCGGCCGCGTACAAACCAGGTATGACTACATCACCCTTTCCTGGGATATGAGTTATGACTTGTCCTTTGAAATTAGTGGGAACGCCACCCATATTGTAGTGGACAGTTGGCAGGACAGGGATCGGCTCTCGCGTGACGTCGACGCCGGAGAATATCATCGCTGTTTCGGAAATTCCGGGCAAACGAGTGGCCAATTGTTCGGCCGGTAAGTGATGTAACTGAAGATAAACGTGGTCTTTCTGTGGACCGCACCCCCGGCCCTCTCGGATCTCTATAGTCATGGATCGGGAGACGACATCCCTTGAGGCTAAGTCTTTGGCATTGGGTGCATACCTTTCCATAAAGCGTTCGCCTTCACTGTTGATCAGATACCCCCCTTCCCCCCGACAGCCCTCTGTTATCAAACATCCGGCGCCGTATATACCGGTCGGATGGAACTGAATGAACTCCAAGTCCTGACTTGGAATACCTGCGCGACAGGCCATAGCTGTTCCGTCACCCGTACACGTGTGCGCAGATGTGCACGAGAAGAATGTCCTGCCGTACCCACCAGTGGCCAGAACTGTGTTCTTGGCTTTGAACCGATGGAGTGACCCGTCCTCGAGGTTTATGGCTATAACGCCCACACATTCGTCGCTTTCCATCAGTAAGTCGAGAGCGAAGTACTCAACGAAATACTTGCAGTCGTACCGCAAAGACTGGCCATAGAGTGTGTGCAGCAGTGAATGGCCGGTCCTGTCAGCCACACAACAGCACCGATGGGCCTGACCTCCCTTTCCGAAGTTATACGACTGGCCGCCGAACGCTCTCTGATATATCTTTCCGTCTTGTGTTCGGCTGAAAGGCATTCCGTAGTTCTCTAACTCTATCACAGCTTTGGGCGCCTCCCGTGTCATGTAGTGGATGGCATCCTGGTCACCCAACCAGTCAGACCCCTTCACTGTGTCGTACATATGCCACTTCCAATCATCCTGTTCCATATTACCTAGAGCTGCATTGATGCCTCCCTGTGCGGCCACTGTATGCGATCGCGTCGGGAACAGTTTGGTTATGACTGCAGTCTTAAAGCCTTCCTCTACTAAACCAAAGGCCGCCCGAAGACCCGCACCGCCGGCGCCGACCACTACAGCATCGAAAGTGTGGTCAACGACCGGATAATCGCGTGATATCTGCGGTTGAGATCATTGGTTAGGTTTGGAAGCAATGGAAGCAATGCTTGGATTCAAGAGATTTGCGGTTTTTGTGCACTCTTTCGGTATAAGTCGACAATCGATTGGACCGACTATTCGAGGCATTCAAAGCCGAATAACTCGAATCTTATCGATCGATATGACGAACATTATATCGAAATGTCTGCAAAAGTGTTTGAAATTGTTGTGAATATAAGACAAGAATGGATTCAAACCGTATGAACCGATTGTTTTCCGGATTCGCTTTGTTTGCCATCGACTGAGAAATGAAACGATTTATTGCTATTTCTGCTCAAAATTCTGTTCAATTCGTTATTAATTCTGTTAAATAACAAACATTTCGTATAATTCGCTGCTTTTGTTAATAACATAATAACACAAATAAATTAGTTTTCAATTTCTTTTCAATAAAATGTTCAGAAATTAATTAATTTTACGAATGATTTGATGCAAAGATCAGAAACTTATCTCACATTAGACTCAATTGTCTTAACATTAAACCGAAATCACTTGACTATAGTCGAGACCACTTCAGTTGACTCAATCAGACATATGTTCTGCTGCTATGCCTTACAATTCATGTTAACTCGACTATAGATCAGAAATACTTTGATTTTTGGCAATACTTTTATCATTTGATTCAATCTCTTTGAGTGTGCGCTCAATCGCATCCAAAAACTACATACTCTATAATGACATTCAATTAGATCCCTATCAGAAAACCATTAAAAGTCTTGATAACTGCAATTAACAGCTGATAATAAACTTGACTCTCGAAGAATGCTATCAACTAATGGTGTTATCGAACAGTTCTGCGCTATTCTGTGTCACTCATACACTATTCGCTTGTTTTGTTTTTGGCATTCTTTTAGACACTTATTAATACTGTATTCATATTTGAGCTAAAGTTGTCATTCATTATAAATTATAACAAGCACGAACGTTATTACCAGGGAGTATACTTGGGATCTATTGGTGATAATCTTGACAATATAGCCATTAGAAG
>JAQIWA010002044.1:0-14880 GCA_034693305.1 Eueremaeus valkanovi
ATATTATTTTCATACCAATGACAGCGACAGCCGCAACAAGCGATAAGATCAGGAACTTGTTCATTTTGAAATTTTTTTGTACTATCAAATTTTCTGCTCAGTTTGTGCTGGAGTTTCGCTCGGTTTATATACTTGATATTTTTGACAATGATGAAGATGATTTTTTGTATGACGTTATACTTAAAAACATGTTTTGTTATGTTTAGAATTGATTATTATTTTAATATTAATTGAACCAGCTTTAAATATATTAGATTGTGGGGAGCATCAAGAACGACAGCCAAATAAAATTAGGTAAGGTTAATTTTATTTATTATGGACCAGTGATGCTTAAATGTTTACTCGCGAGTCATTTGCTGAAACATTACAGCTGTGTATGTGATATTGGTTGTGTGCTATACAATGGGTAGCTTATGGTCCATAAGTTATGGGGCAATATATCAATTAGTTAATCAAGGTAGGAACTACAGTTCTGAACTGTACTTGTCTAAGTAAGAGCATTGCTGATAAATATTGAAGTTTTATTGAAAAATTTAACCTTTCGCTAAAGTAATTATAATTACTATCTTGGCGATGACTGAATTGCAATAGTTGTAAATAATTGTGATCTGTCAAATTTGAACTTGTGTAACTGTTGAATCAGCCTGGGAAATTGATTAGTTGCGAATAAATCATAAGCGCCCCAATAGCTCACTGGTTTTACAAGTGAGTGCACGACATTCACCTGTAGAGCTGAGGTTCGGGCTCTTGGCCTAGTTGGCCAAGATTTGGTGGTTGCGATGGGCCCCCTTACCTGTCCTGTAAAGTCTCAGACGCATAGCATTGCCTCCATCGACACCGCAGGTAAAAACACTGCCTGTAATCCCAGAGGCTCGGCTGAGTCCCCCGAAAGGGGCTAGTTAAGGAAAATGTTATGTTATTTTATTTTCATATAAATCATAAAAATAAATTGAATTTTGATTTTTGTTTGTTCTGTAAAATTCTAATACAGATCATTTTTTAAGCATTTGTTGTATTGGAAAATTCCAAATTTATTCTTGTGCAATGTCTCAATTAATTAGGAATATCTATTCATGTTTTTGTATCTAGATTATAATGTGTGTAAAAAATTGTCTTGGGAAGATTAAATACATTGCTATTAAATTAACTCTAAAAAGTATTATTCAAATAAATTTTTGTGATTAATACCATTAGTATGAAAATAATAACCAAGATCAATTTATAACAAAAATTAATTATTAATTTACAGTTCTATTACCAACATTATTTTAAATTACCCTGCAAGCATAATTTAATCCAGATTATCGTCAGATAATTCCTTAATAAATTTTTCAGATACACAATTTCAACTAGATCATATAAATTTTCAAACATATCTTGATAAAATAAAAATTCATATTTTAATAAATGCGCTAAAATCTAATTCTTATGAATAATATAATTAATTATTTATTTGAAAATCATTTGCAAACATCTGTAGCGAAAAAAAATAATTATAAATATACATAAAATTTCGTAATTCCATAAAAATTAAGGATCTGTGTATAAAAGGCTCAGCCAGCAAAATGGACCCGCTTACTTTATCTAAATTGACGGCTCTGGTACTTTTAATAGCCATCACGCTTACAACGCACTGTGCAGGTACAAAATAAAAATAAAAATATATACAGTTCTAAATTTGGAAATTATTATCTAGGTCAAGAGGAGCAAGTGAACTCCTTGGGCGGTTATGAAGCTAAAGGTCCAAAGATAGCATTTAACTGTGAAAAGTCACAAACGCCACGTAATAATACCAAGTTCACCTAGATCATTTCAATATTCTAAAGTAGCTTGTTTATTTTTGATCAATAGTACGACGTGCAAAGAAGGTCACATTAACAAGCACAACAATTATCAAGACGAAAATTGTTTTGATTACGGGTGAAATTTCGTTTAGTCTTATTTGTACCAGGGACAAACCGGCTGATCAAGGTGATGTACAAGACCCAGAAGAACCAGAGGAACCCGAACCGGAGGAACCGGAAGAAACGGAAGCTCCGGAAGAGCCCGAACCTGAGCCCGAGCCTGAGCCCGAACCTGAACCTGAACCTGAACCCGAGCCTGAACCGGAGCCAGAGCCTGAACCGGAAACTGAGCCAGAGGAAGAGGATATAGAGACTGAAGAACCGGAAGAAACGGAAGAGCCTATTACGGAAGGCGGAGAAGTAGGAGGTATCCAGTTCAAATTTATATTAAATAATGTTACACTTATTGATAATAATTTGTTATAATGTATGACAGGTGGAACACATGAATGGAACGCTCCCGCTCCTATAGAAGAAAGTAAGAACAAGGTGGCATTCAATTGTTATAGGATACAAGCACCATGTATGTATTTAGCTTTAACTAGATGCTTTTATAACTGTAATTAATTTTTTTTATTTTATTAATTATAAGTTTGATGCCAAAATTGAGTCAGGTTGTTTGTATCATCATTTTTATTTATCCCATATATAATTATGATCCTGGTAAATATTATGATTTTTTTGAGCCAGCACTTACTGAAAAGCAGGATAAATATGATTTAAACTTTTAGAGTGATTAAAATTGAGAAAATAATACAAATAAGTCTATATTGTCTACAAAATTATAAACTTGCCCTGACTGATTTTTCGTGATGATTACTTTCCATATAATTTTCTCTATACCTATTCCACAGCCCTAATAATTTTTCTCAGTCTTTGAAACTAGATAAATTCAATTTTGAGATAGAACATTTATGACAGAGATAGGCAATGGATCTGACGACAGGGGGGGGGGGGTAAGCCAAAAAACTTTGCCAAAAGGGGTACAATTAATGACTTTTGAGGGCCAAAAGTGCCCACATTTTCGCGTTTTTTCCTCAAAAAGATCGAAAAATAGAGAGGGGGTAAGGCTCAGCTAAAACCACAAGGGGCTATACCCCTACCTGTACCCCCTATTGCCTATCTCTGATTTATGAAAAAGTTCTCTAGCCATTAAATGTTAAAAACTAACCAAGATACATAATTTTATGATTTTAAAATCTTTATCTTGGTTAAACTGCAAGAGGAATATTTTTTGAAAATTGTAAAAATTAATATTGGTCAACTAACATTTTACAAAATCATTTTCAAGTGATGCGTAAAAATAAGGGCTCATACATTGTCTTCGAATCAATAACTATTATAAAGAAGGTCAGGATCACAATATTGGGTGAGATCGGGTTCAGTTTAGTTTGCAAGAGGGACAGAGGCGCAGACAAGGGTGAGGTTGCACCGAGTGAGGAGACAGGTGAAGACAGCGACGAAACGGATGAAGATGGTAAATTTGAATTTATAAACAATACCGTACATGAAATTTAACCTTGTTTGTTAATTTTTCAGTTGAGCGTCGAATGAAGAAAAACAAGAAAGGCAAGAAAGGAAAGAAAGGAAAATAAATTATCTTGCACAGAATAAAATTTTTCATCAAGTTTAAAATTTTAATAAATATTTAATAATTGTCTAAATATTAAATAAATTCTATATAATAATCAAAAATTAAGTTTATATTTGAGTTATTTCTGTTTGAATTAAAAAAAATTAATCAGGTTAATAATAAGAGCATGATAGTATTTAATGATTAATTTATTAATTGTAATTCATTATGTGTTCTGCATGTACTGGCTGAACTGTAATTTTTATTTTATTGATTTTGTTGTTATCAGAGTAAATATAATATCTATTGAAGGTAGCTCATCAGACAGTCATATTATTTTTTCAAATGTGGCTTGCTAAATTTTGTTAGTTAAAACAATATGACCTATTCTGAATTTTAAGTTATTCAAAAATTAAAAAATAAATATTATCCCCTTATATGAAAATGTATCATTCTAGAATATTACTAATTAGCATGGCTTATCATTGTTACAAAATGTTTTATACCTTGAACACATAATTAATATCCAGACCCATTCACTGTCAAATCCCAATCAGTAAAGTTTGTAACGAATATAACTCAAAAAATATTTTGTTGTCAATGGTTATCTATTTTGTTGAATAACTGTCAATACATACGAACTCTAAGACTACTTATAATCATATGTATGACTGGGATATGTCTAGCAATGAGTCTGTCTTATAAACTCAAGATATAATGCATTAAATATAGGCCCTAGGGCCTGCATTTGTTAATGTAAAAAAATAAGCATGCTAAATTATTTTTAGCTAAACTAAAAAAAACTTATAAATTGATTGAAAAAAATTTATTTCTAAAAAAAATTTTGTTAAGAATTTCTAATTAAAAAAAATATAAATTAAAAATAATTTTTAATCAAATACATAATGCAATCCAAAACCATCTGTATATCAAAGCTAATAATTAATATCATTTTATTTAACGGAAAAATTAATTATTTTCCGTTCAATAGCTTTTGATCAAAAGTAATCTTGCTCAAAAATGAATATCAAGTTACTAATAATAATTACACTGGTGATCGCGCTACTAGTCATAGTTGACGCAGGACCAAGTAAATATTAATATATAATCAAAAATTATTAGCATGTAAAATTAATTTAAAATTCTTTCTTGATAAAAGAGAAGAAGCCAGGCAAAAAGCCGGGAAAGGCACCTAAAAGGCGCAATGCACTGATTAGCCCAGAATTAGCCAAAGGGTCAAAAATAGGCTTCAATTGTCACCGAATACAAAGGCCACGTAAGCTCACACAATTAATTCATAAGAACATGGTAAAATATATTGAACCTGGGTTACAGTTTTCCGCGGTAGAAGACGACCAACGATAATATTCGAAAGTATCACGATTATTAAGAAGACCAGGATATCCATTTCTGGCGAAATTGGGTTTACTTTGGTTTGCAAAAGGGACAGGTCAACTGACCAGGGCAATGTGGTGCCACCAGAGGAGGCGGAAGAGGAGGCGGAAGAAGGGGGAGCAACTGATGAGGGTGCTGAGTACGATGACACTGAGCAGGGTGAAGGTGGTGGTGATGAAGAAGAAGGAGGCGGTGAGGAGGAGCCGGAGCCAAGTGAAGAGGGTGAAGGTGGTGAAGATGGAGGCGAAGAAGGGGGTGAGGAACCCCCTGAAGAGGGCGGCGAAGAGGGTGGTGAAGAGGGTGGCGAAGAAGGCGAGGGCGAAGAAGGTGGTGAGGGTGAGGGCGGTGAGGAAGAGGAGGATGAAGAAGGTGAAACTGATATTTTATCATAAGTTTTCATGATGAATTTGATTTTGATTCTTGTTCTTTTTTAATATTGTTTAGCCCGAAGAAGAAACGCCAAGAAGAATAAGAAGAAATTTGGTTGATCAATTTTATTCTTGCCTAAATTTTATTCTTTGTAATAATTTATTTTTAACACAAATTAAATAAAATTATTTTCATTTTAAATATGAACTTATATTTCATTTCATTTTTATTTTCGTTAAGTCTTATTTGTACCAGGGACAAACCGGCTGAGCAAGGTGATGTTCAAGAGCCAAAAGAACCTGACCGGACGTGCCGGAGTCTAAACCGGAACCAGAGCCTGAACCGGAAACCGAGCCAAAGGAAATAGAGACTGAAGAACCGGAAGAGCCTATTAATGAAGACGGAGAAGTAGGAGGTGTCCAGTTCAATTTTACATTAATGTTACAGTTATTGATAATAATTTGTTATATTGTATGTCCGGTGATTCACAGGAAATGAACGCTTCCTCTCCTTTAAAAGACGATAAGAACAAGGTTGCATTCAATTGTTACAGAACACAAGCACCATGTATGTATTTATCTTTAACTAGATTATTTTTATTTTTGTCAAAATTTTATTTAATTATGTCATGATAATCAGAGCCTGGAAACCGTCCCGCTTTCCCGTGCTTTTAAGTCTGGTGTCATCATAACAAACAAAGAGAGAGTTAACACATCAACTCAATATTTAGCAGGTTAACTTTCAAACACAGTTCAAAAATGACATTTTTTGTTGAAATAAGTTCTGTTTGAAACTCTGTTTGGATCTTGTTCAGAATAAATTTTTTCATCAAGTTTAAATTTTAAGCAAATATTTAATAATTGTTTAAATATTAAATTAAATTTTATTTAATAATCAAAAAAATTAAGTTTATATTTGAATTATTTCTGTGGATATTATAAAAATATTAACCAACATATTAATAAGAGCTTGATAACATTTGATGGCTAAAAGTGAACTAGTCATCATTTATTAAATGATTTTTGATGTATTGGCCAGACTGTAATTTTTAGTTTATTGATTTCGTTGCTATTATCAGAATAAATATAATATCTGTTGGAGTAACAAGGCCAATCTGTTTATTTTGTCAAATGTGGCTTGCAAGATTTTGTTAGTTAAATAATATGAGTATAATAAATTTTTAACTAATTAACATGATAATTTTTTTACACGAAACTGAAAAAATTATAAATTGATTGAAAAAACTTTATTTCTAAAAAAAATTTTGTTAAGAAATTCTAATTAAAAATATAAATTAAAAATAATTTTTAAATCAAATATAAAATGCCATCAAAACCATCTGTATATCAAAGCTAATAATTAATATCATTTTATTTGACGGAAAAAGTAATCACTTTCCGTTCAATAGCCTAAAATCAAAAGTAATCTTGCTCAAAAATGTATATCAAGTTACTAATAATAGTTACACTGGTAATCGCGCTACTAGTCATAGTTGACGCAGGACAGAGTAAATATTAATATCAATAAAAATTATTACCATGTTAAATTAATTAAAATTTCTTTCGTGATAAAAAAGAGAAGCCAGGCAAACCAGGCAAACCCGGAAAGGCACCTAAAAGGCGCAATGCCCTAATTAGCCCAGAATTAGACAAAGGGTCAAAAATAGGCTTCAAATGTCACCGAATACAAAAGTCACGTAAGTTTACGAAATTAATTCATTTGAACATGGTACAATAAATTGAACCTGAGTCACAGTATTCGCGCGTAGAAGACGACCAATGATAGTATTCGAAAGTGTAACGATTATTAAGAAGACCAAGATATCTATTTCTGGCGAGATCGGGTTCACTTTGGTTTGCAAAAGGGACAAGTCAAGTGACCAGGGCAATGTGGTGCCACCAGAGGAGGCGGAGAAGGATGCAGAAGATGGGGGAGTAACTGAGGGTGCTGAGATCGAAGATGGTGATCAGCCTGAAGGTGATGGTGATGCTGTAGATGGCCCCAACTTTGGTGAAGATGAGCCAGGGGAAGAGGGTGAAGGTGGCGAAGGAGGGGGCGAGGAGCCCCCTGAAGAGGGAGGCGAAGAGGGCAGCGAAGGGGGCGGCGAAGAGGGTGGCGAAGAGGGTGAAGAAGGTGGGGGCGAAGAGGGCGGCGGCGAAGAAGGTGGTGAGGGTGAGGGCGGTGAGGAAGGGGAGGATGAAGAAGGTGAAACTGATATTTTATTATAAGTTATCTTGATGAGTTTAATTTTTTATTCTTGATCTTTTTTAAAATATTGTTTAGCCCGAAGAAGAAACGCCAAGAAGAATAAGAAGAAATCTGGTTGATCAATTTTATTCTTGGCTAATATTTATTCTTTGTAATAATTTATTTTTAATTCGAATTAAATAAAATTATTTTAATTTGAAATTTGAACTTATATTATATTTTATTTTTATTTAAAAATACGCTTGTTCATCTTTTAAATATAGTATTAATAAAAAAAATTGTGCTTTACATGAGTTTAGTTTAGGTGATAAATATTTATGATAACAGAGATGCGGAATATTAGGAAACAATTGAGTTTACGGTTATTTAAGTAGACAATTAATTTCGCGTTTCATATGTATTGATAGGAAAAATAATAATCAGTTTTAGGTTTAAATATATTAATTATTGAATCGTTTTATAGGAGTTTAAATGAATTGCTTTTCTATAAGTATTAAAGTATTTCTTATCAATTGAATCAATGGTTGTCTTCATCATATGCACCTGGTAGTTTATTGTAAGAGACCGCGAAAAAGAGTTTTATTTTATAATCAAAAACTTTTATACAAGAGATGTGATTATAATTGTCAGAAAAATTAATTTTAAATTACAGTTCTATTTGTGAACAAAATACTAACTTAATTATCATTTTCATAGAAAGTAAAGAATTACACATTATATACTAGTTATATAATTAAATTAGCTAGTTCAAAATGAAAATTGTAGCATGATATTGTATATATTTTTTTAATGGGTAATAAATTGAACTAATTGTTTAAACTTTGCAAAAATATCCTGAGTAAGTCAAAAATTTAATCAATAACGATTTATTATCCAAGTTATTATCCTAGCATAATTTATATATTGAATTTTGATGAAATAAAAATAAAGTTACAGGTTAAAAAAATTCAAATTTGAGCTAGTATGATTTTATTGGTTGAGCTCTCTATAGTAGTAGCAAATAAAAGTGAAATTTATGAAAAAAATTTAAAACTATTGCAAAATTACAGTTATATTAATGTAAGAAAAAATTAATTAAAATATAATTAATTATTTCAAAATCTCAGACCATATGTAGTGCAAAGTTAAACATATTGAGCACAAAATTTTTTGTCCACGTCTTATAACTTTGTCGTTAAGACATAAAACTATTCTTAAGTCTTCATTAAATCTATTGTTTGCCTAAAACATAGTTAAAACACTTAAACGGCTGTAAAATGTTAGGCAAACCAAAACTTTTACTATCAGTTGTATTGACAACAATTATCATTTTAATCCTGGTATCCGACAGTGTTTCGGGTAATGTCTGAAAAAAATTTTTTTTTTCATTAAATTATTTTAATAATAATTATTTTTTCTCTTGACTGAACAGGTGCTAAAAAGCCGGCTAAACCTAGGAACTCGGGCGGAATGGAATTCCACTTGACCTGTACGGTTCTGGTCAATGGAACACCCGGTGATAGTGATGACGGCGGTGGTGGTGACGATGAGGAGGAAGAAGGTAATATAATCTAGACTATCTAGGAAATAATAATAAAGATGTAGCAAGGTACAATTTGAGTATATACTGAATAAATTTGAAACTAGCATTCATTTTGTTATCTTGATTGAGGTCGTGACCCGATTTCACGTTATATCTACTATTTTGAATGTGTCTGTGACTGTACGAGTGTAGCCCTGTTTGCAGAGATGACTATATCAGATAAAACTTTACTAAAATATGATTGAAATAGTCATCTCTGCATTTAATAGTGTTTCTATTGTACAGACGCATTCAATATGGTAGATATGACGTATGATCGGGTCAGGACTTCTTTATAAGAATAATTTTTATTATAGTTATAAATTTTAATAATTTGATCTTGATAGCATTGAAGTTTAATATTATCCATGTATTTAATGGTTGACTAGATTATAATATTCCTATTGTGTGCATTTGCTGATTTTCTGCTTGCTAAATATTTATTAATCAAAAATTAGATAATTTTTTTGTTCAAAAAAAGTTAATTTTTTTTATAAAAAATTTATTTTAATTTAATTTTAATTAATTCGCTCTGCAATGCCAACTCATATGTAATACAAGATATAAAGTTACAGCAAATGCCAATCAAATAATTTTAGTTTTAATTTATTTTTCAAACTTATTAATACTAACTGTAAACTAGTTCTAATTTCAAATGATTTCTAACTTTAGACCCGGAACGTCGAAAGGCAAAGCCCGGTAAGAAACCCTCTAAAGTTGGACGAAGGAAGCGCTCAGTCCGCTCACTCCGGGTCAAGCGAGCGGCCGGTAAAGTGCAACTCTTGTGCGATATTGACAATCCTAAAGGACAGGGTATGAAAATAAAAATAGAACAAAAATCTGTAAAAAAAAATATAAACTGTATCATTTTTCTGATTTATAGAAGTAGCACGGCGATCGATTAAGAGTAAGAGGTCTAAGAAGGGGGGTAAGGGTAAAAAACCCGGAAAAGGTAAAATGGCTGCGCCAGAGAACCCACCATCAACACCACCAGCACAGGCAGCACCAGCAGAAGTGACTGATACCACTACTGCAGCACCTATGGCAGCGCCCCCGGTGAACCCACCACCGACAAATCCTGAGAATGGAAGAAAATAAATACATAAAGTTATGCATATTTAAATTTATCTTGCTAATCAAAATTATTAAAAAAAATTTAATTATGTATTTATTTATGTTGTCTTCTGATTATAATTGAATAAAGAATTTTAAATTTTATTCATTTGTTTGAAATGAAATTTATATGATATCTCAAATTAGCGCTTATACTAGTTATATCAATGTATATTTTAATATAAAATTATTATCTGGCTTATATATTTTGAAATTATTAATTAAAAATATTTATTAGAAATAATGAGTATCATTTTCTAACAAATATTCTTAAAACAACCCTTAACCTAAATAATTTGACCTGTCTTATTTAATTAAATGAATTATAAAACAATATTTGATTTTATTATATTAATAGTTACTATCTACTAAAGACTCTTGGTCGAAGAAGCAACGCTAGCAAGAATAAGAAATATGGTTGATGATTTTTTAGAGCGGCCTAGAAGCTCACTGATTATAATAAACGATTATGAATTGGAGAGCTGGAGTTCGAGCCCTTGACCCGGTTGGCCAAAATTTGGGGTTGCATTGGTCCCGTCACCTGTCCTGTATAGTCTTAGGCGCGTAGCATTTCCTTCACCGACACAGCAAGGTGAAAACACTGCCTGTAATCCCTGAGGCTCGGTAGTGTCCCCTAAAAGGTGGTTGGTGCTAGAAAATATTATCTATGTAATTTATTTTGTTTTAATTGTTTTTGATAAATAATTTTTAAAATATATTCCAAAATAAATGATCTTACACTTTTTTCTAACCAATGGTAAATTTTTAAAAATGTATTTATAATTGTCTGAATAATTAATTTACAATTACAGTTCAATACAGAAAATTGCAAAAAAAAAGTTATAAAGAAATACAAAAACTATAAAAAAAACGTTAAAACATAAAACTAATTAATATTATAAATAATTATTTCACAATAATTAGTCAGTAATTCAGGCAATATGTAGATCAATGTTAAACATATTGAGTGAAATAATTCCGTCGATAAGTAATACAATTATTCTTAAGTCTAATAAAAATCTATTGTTTGCATAATGAATAGTTAAAAGACATAAAGAGCTGTAAAATGTTAGGCAAACAAAAACATTTGTTATCACTTGTATTGACAACAATTGTTGTATTAATACTAACATCAGAGAGTGTTTCGGGTATTATACGAAATAAAATAATTTTTTAATTTGAAATGATTATTATTTTTTTCATTCAACCCAGATAATGAACAAGCACACTCGCCCAGAGGAACGGGGCCTAAAGTATCTCAACCAAAGTTACTTAATAATAATAAATTAAAGAAATATTTAAAATAATTTTACAGTTTATTGAATTATTTTTAATGAAGTTTATATAATAAATCATATCTACATTGATATTGATTAAGTTAGCAACCTTAAATTTTTGTAGACTATCTAGTGTAATTTTTATTAAAAAAAATATTTACCTTGTACAATGTACTAGCTAGATTAATTTGTACAAATTTAATTACAATTTTCTTAAGAGCAAATTAATCCCATTTAATGTACAGTACTATCAATAATGCATTCAAAAACTACACAGATCTTATCTGATAATTATCAGCGCAATTAATATTTTTTATCTTAAGTCAGCATTTATTTGAGTTATAGTACAAAAGCAATTAGCAATCAATTGATAATAAATAGCATTAAATAATAGTTATTATATAACAAACTGTAATCTTATTTCTAGATTGTTCTGATCAAGGTGTGTCTAGAAAAAAATTATACAAGTATACAAGTATACAAGTATAATTTACAGCTTAGACAACATTAAAATGACCATTTTTACACAATTAGAACATGATCTGGACAAATTAACCTGGTAAGTAGATGATAATTATCATTTTTATCATGTTTAAATTGTCCCCCTTTGAATGTTAAAATTTAATCTTGATTATAACATGTTTTAACTTGATTAGGATTAAAAGTTGAATTAGTTCATACTTGATACTTGCACGTGCCTTAAGCCTGCTACAATTAAAGTTTACATATCAAGTGTCTGTCTCATAGTATTAAAGATATTTTGTGCGAAAATTTTTGTGTTTAATCTTGAATTAAGTGTTGAATCAATCGGTTATTTGTTGTGTTTAATGATAAATAATGTGATAATTCTTAATGTAGTCTATAGTCGACACAACAGTAGATAAGGAAAAATAATTCACATTTTCGCTAAACTTTGAGTGAATTACTTGACATCACAAGGATTTTGAGTCAAAATTAAAGTCTATTTTTCTTTCAAATATTTTGGTGAAACAGATATTCATTTTTTTTTGTTTATTTGTTTTTTGAAGTAAATAATTGTTGTTTTTATACATTTATTAAATAGTTTTAATTATTATATATTTTTCTGTGTTTTTGTGTCTATTCTATTAAATGGAAGCTAAAGTTTCATCAAGTCAAAGGTAAATTTAATCTAGCTTGATCATATAAATAATTAACTTGCTTATTTATGAATTTTATTTTTAAATAAAATGTTTGAAAATATCAGAAATATTTAAATAATAATAAATTAATTTTAAACATGATAAAAATTATTTTTGCATCTTGCTTATTATAAAGTCTTTGTGGACTGTAAGCCAGTTTTATACTTGCACATTTTTCATAATATTTTCACTAAAATTCAAAACATTTTTACAGTTTTTGCTATAAAATCAAATACAAAAATCAAAATAAACTATGACTTTGTATGACACGAATAGCTTATGATTTCTCAAAACTCATGTGATTTTCTGTTTATTTATTTGGTCTGGCGCTTAAATAATAACTAAACTGATAACTTTTTTCTGATATATTATGCAATGTAGTCCAAACTTTATGTTCAGAGATAGCATTCAGAGACAAATTTGTAGAGAATCGCGGTCACCAACCTCTGGTTGCAGACAGAGCTGGGAGTTAGCAGGTGCATTTGATATTGATTTAAATTTTAAAATAAACATGGAAATTTTCCGCACAATCTCGTCATAGTTTGATCATGCTCAACTGACTGTAAAGAGATTTTTTATCCAGATAAGATTATGTCATATGTCTGATACTGGACCTAATAATCTAATTTTTATCAGGATAAATGAATATTTTTAAAATTATTATTGCCCTGCTCATTTAATTTTACAAATGTGTAGGAATGATTTTTTAACCAGTACTTTAGGACCTGTCTGTCCGTCCGTCAGTCTGTTCATCTCTGTTGTAAAGGTTTTTTCAAAATTATGAAAAATTTTATAAAAGTTTAATCATTGTTGTCATCATTAGTACAGTTAAAGCTGTTACAAATATGTTAACAAATTGACTCAATTAGCCTACTGTCAAGTTTATCACCGATTGATCAACACTCGCTAGTAATTACGCTCGTGCTTGTTTAAACTACAAACTAATCGAATTCAAAAAATAAATAGGAATTTGAAGTCAAGCCATAATTAATTGATCACGTTACAATTTAAATAAATATTAAAATTATAACAAAAAAGTTACTGTTTATAAATTTGAATATAATTATATAGCCTTGAACAAACCGTATGACTATTAATAGCCTAATCATCAGTATTTAAAATAAAGAATTACTTTGTATTGAAAATTCAAAATTTATTTTGAGATTAATTTATTAAAAATAAAAACTTTTAATTAGACATTGATTAATGATTCTAATATAAATAAACAAGCTTATCGCGCATGCTACTTTTGTTTATACATAACAAACTTTGATAAAAATGTTCGGACCCTTTGATTTCGCGCTTTTTATCACAACTTTCATGAATGATAAGCCGGAACTAACATTAGAAAATCAAAATCATATGATTTCACACAGTTTTATATGACATAGTTTAATAATAGTGATGTGCAAGGGGGTATAGACCAAATACCCCCCTGAGTTTGAGATTTGACAAAATACCCCCCTGTGTTTTGAGGCTTTGCTAGACACCCCCTCGACTTTTTGCTCGCGACTAATATCCCCCCTGACTCGGCCGACCTTGCACATACTTAGTTTAATATTAATTTCTCAAAAGGCTATTCATAAAAATAATATAGATTATTATCAAGCACGATATTAAATATCGAAGTGAAATGAATTTATAGATAAATAATTTTTTTAGTTCAATATTCTGGCAGATATTTAGGATCCAGAATAAATATTTACTGTATAGACACAGTTTGAAGGGCAATATGAACTTTAAAAACCGGCTGCAAAAGTGGCGAACAAATTAACTCGTTAAAATTTTGAACTGTAAACTTGACTTTTATTTTATTTTTAACTTGTTCATTCTTCCAGTTTATTTTAATATGGGCTATAAGTCAGAACTTATATAAACCTGTTATCAATCAAAAACACCTTTAATTTTATACTTTTTATGTTTTATATTAAATAATATTTAATTAATATTAAACTTGAACTTAAAATTAGAGAATATATATAAAAATATATTTCAACAAGATGAGGTTAGTAATTGAATTTATTTGTCAGGTTTATTTAAACTATTAAAAATTGAATGACATTTTATATTATTTTGAACTGTAATAAAATCCACATAATAAGCTATATTTTATCTGATGTTGGTCAAAATATTTTAGGACTTAGATAAGGAGGACATTTTATTTTACTAACCAAATTCAAAAATAAAAAAATAATTAAATCACCTAGAACAAGTCAAAACATTTTAAAAATAAACTTTACTCTTTTTTTAAGTAACTGTACAGTCATTCATATTTGAAAAGTTGCAGCTTTGAATTGGGCGCTCAAACTAGTCATTCTAAGCAATGTATATTTTGAGCGCCCAATTCAAAGCTGCAACTTTTCAAATATGAATGACTGTA
>JAQIWA010002045.1:0-14873 GCA_034693305.1 Eueremaeus valkanovi
AATATGAGTTCATCGAGCTATCACACTTTACTCTGTGACTTTTGGTTGAGTCGTAAAGAATTATTTTATAAAATCACAGAAATCCATTTTCAGTTTTTTCACGATTTTTACTAAAATTGATTTTTATGTTCAAAATGTGCTGAATTTTATGAAAATGAGAAATTCAAGTATTTATTTTATTCTTATCAACTCCATATCCCACTTTGATATGATTAATTTTACATTAATTTTTTATTCAATTAAACACTTTTTGAATAAAGTCTCAATCAAAGTGGGATATGGAGTTGATAAGAATAGAATAAAACATTAGTTTTGTTGTCCGGACTTATGTTTACATAAGTTTTGCTATAATCAAGGGTATAATTTATGACTCGCTAATGATGATGTGTAGACAACAAAACTTCAATTAAGCACCCTGACTCTTTTTTTGTCAGCATAACTTTATGTAATAAATATTAAACAGACCGGAATAATGAGATGGATTAGATTGTGGCTTGTTTATATTGCGCTCTACCAAACCCAACTGACCAGGTTTATTGGTTGAACTAATATCAAAGTTATCTTGACTGTTTTTACCGCCTTTTGATGACTTTCGCACATCTATTCCACTGTTGGCGCATACCAAGCATAAAACTATAGTGAGTTTGAAATTGATCATGATTGATTAAACAAATTAATTCAAATCGAATATAGGCTCAAGTTAAACTGAACATATCACTTTCTAGCTTTATTAAGGAATATAATCTCCATAATTGTTGCTTGCTTATCGAAATAATCAATTTCTTACAAAATTATTAATTGAATATTCTATCAATTGCTGCAAAAAAATATTAAAATTTTAATATAATATAAGTTCCGGTAATTTCCCTGAATTTATCTGAACAGGAAATATAATAACAGAATGCAAATGATCCACAACAGTTGAAAATAATATATAAGTGATTTTTTAAATAAAAATTAGCAAAAATAAATTATTACAAAATCACCTTGATTCCTTTTATTTCAGAATTAATGGATTTGTAAAATATTCACTGATTATATCTTTGAATAATTTCCAAAAATTATTTGTTTTTATACTAAAAAAAATTATAGATCAATATTATGAGGAAATTCTGACTAGACTATTGGAAATAAGCTGTGCATACATTTAAAATATTTTTAATTACTATAGGTGTGGACAGAGGGGGTCTAGAGGGGGGAATAATCCTTATTTTAAAGTGTGCCAATTATTATATTAATAATTATTACATTTGATAAGAGATGGTGTGAGGGGGGTTTAGCCAAAATACCCCCCCTAGGTTTTGACGCGGCGAGATACCCCCCCTCGACTTTTTGCTCACGAACTATATCCAAAATGGCGCCGAAAGCGCTAATTTTGGTTAAAATGGCCGATTTTTACCGAATTTCGACTAAATTTAGCTTAAATTCAACTAAATTAAGCTTAATTTAACTGAATTAACGCTAAATTGTGCTATATTTAGCTAAATTAAGCCAAAATTGGTCGAAATTCGGTCAAAATCGACCATTTTCGACTTTAAACGCCATTTTTTCGGCCATTTTGGCGGCCATCTTGTTTTCAAAATACCCCCACCTATACCCCCCCTGAGTTTTGAGCCAAAAGTCGGCCATTTTACCCCTACCTATACCCCCCCTGACTCGGCCGAGCTTGCACATCTCTAGTATATATTATTACAGGTACCAGAATATTCCAGGCACAATGAAGTTAATAAGGTTGAGATATTCTTATTTTACCTATACTTTATCATATCGTATTATAAACTTGATAAAAGTACCAGAGATAGGCAATGGGTCCGACAACAAGGGGATCAGACACAAATTTTGGCCAGGGCGTACAGGTCGGGTTAGAAAATGGCCATGTACAATTACATAAAATGCAATATTACGTACAAACGCGTGTAAAATCGCCCTGTTTACATTTTTACCTTGTTATATTATCGAAATGATCAATTTTTTAGGAATTTTCGTCTCCGAGTCAAGGGGTGGGTCCGTCGCTCCGGGACAAAACAAAGGGGTTTTCCGTCAATCAAAGAAAAACAAAGTGGGTCAAAATCCTTGTGGGCTTACCCCTGTGCCCCCATTGCCTATCTCTGTAAAAGTGCACAGTGTAAAAGTTCATATATTGTGGCACTTTATCCCCCCTGGCTTCGAGAAGTCTGGCCACCTCTCGGCCAAGTCTGATAGGAATGACATTAATTATAATTATAGACTAACTTTGAAAACACTTTATTTTCACATTTAATTGGCTTTTTGTTTGTGATTTCGTATAAAATCAATCTTCTTGTTAGAGAAGCTATATTATAGAACCTTGATCAATGATCACTATAAATAGCAATGTTATTCTTTATCATTACTGTAAGCAATAGATGAATATCACGACAACTCGTAATTAATAACAATAATTCTCATTAAACTCATTCAAAAAAGAAATTAATAATTAAAACAAAAAGTCATTAAAAAATAGGCAGTGTTTGACTACAGTATATCATCTCGTTTTAGTATATAATTAAATTGATCAAGCTCAAACATTTTACTAATAATTGCATTGAATTCGTGTTCTGCCAAAGCTTTTAAAGTAATTAAATCACGAAATATTTGTAGAGAAAGTGCTCCGATTAGTTTTAAACTTACAGTACCGTACAGTACGAGTAGTATTCATCCTTGATAATTATTTGCTAGATTAATATGAATTTCAATATCAATAAGCCAGCTAATCTGTATTCAAGTATAAGTGCATTTGCACTGATATACTATTAATACCTGTGCTATTTTATTTGGTAAATCAATAATCCTATACTGTATTTCCAGCTATTTATTACCAGAAATATCAAGGTCATTCTGTTCGTAATTGAATTTGTTATTCGATATAAATGTTGACACATATTATGGCTGTTCTGGTCATTAGGAAAAAGTATAGGAATTAATAAACACTTTATGTAAGGAATTATTGCTAATGTTTACGACTATTGCAGACATGAGAAGTGTGGCTAATGGTTAGATGACCCTCGTAACTCGAAGATATGTAACATGATTCGATGTGTTCTCGATCATACAGGTTGGCCGGAAAAGGGCCTAAATCTAAGAAAATTCAAAATAAAAATAATCTAACACCCCCTTGGTTGCCTCATCTTGTTACATTACATTATAAACTCAGCAAGATACGCTTTTGGAAGTATCTTGCATACTTTGTCTCATAATAGCTTGGCGCATCTCAATTCTTATGATATTATTCCGAATTACCCGTCTTGAATTACCTATGTAACTTATGAGCAGGCTTGCTTTTGATCTATTAATAGATAATAATAAACGTTCTAGATGAAATAGTTTGCCAGAAGAATCTGTTCAATATTTATAGCAACACTATCTCTGTTTTTCGTTAGTGTCAACCGTCAGAACCGACAAATAATTGGACTTATATTACAATTTGATTACTATTTATAGAAAAGCCAACATTTTATACCCAACTGTTGTCTCTCTTCTGCTCTTCAATCGATAAATGAGTAGAAAGTGTTGACAAACCTAACGATTATAACTCACTTTCGCACCATTTGTTATTATGTAGAGCGCAAACAGAATAACTACTTTCACATTATGAATGTGTCTGAACACAATTTAATTATTTCTTCACCCGAATACATAACATTTGAGCAGGGATGGCCATGCTACTTAAGCTCAAGGTGGACCAAACTTATAATTCACACAATTTCAAGAGAAAAGGGTCAAATGCCTGAATCAAAAAACTATTCAGGGTCAATAAAGTTCCTCGGTGATTGCTTGAAGTCTGCTTTTGGCTTACCCTGACATTTAACGTTTAAATTTTTGAACTTCTTATGGGAAGCGATGGAGTGATAGATCCGAAAGACTTTAATAAAAGTTAATTAAAGCAAAACATGTATAACAGCTGTCACTCAAATACAACGTGAATACAGTATTATAGACTTGTTTCAGAATAATTAAAAGTTATTATATAATCGCAGCAAGGTGTAAACTGGCCCAGCTGATCGTGTTGTTTTCGCAATATACGTAATTAATTCCGAACAGAACACTTCTACTTCTTTTAATAAGGGCATACATATAGATTTGTCACGTTGTTAATTCCACTCCTCCCTCCCAGGAAAATAAAGTGGAGGGTAGACTACGGGGAAAATGGAACCAGTTTGAAAACAAAAATTATTCTATGAAATTGTTCCAGAATTCCAATCTATGAGAAGTTGAAAAACAGATTTGTATGAAAGCTAGTGTTGAAAAGCAAGCGATAAAATTGTTATATCTTGTTTGAAAGAGTTAACTTGATTAAATGAGAGGTCATGACATCGACTATACAATTATATCCCTGAATAGATTGAATTGAATTTATTGTTAATTTAAAGACGCCTTACACTCAACCCAGGGTATAATGAAGTATTAATTGGTAGCATCTATACGGCAATGACAATGACCTGCAATAAAAAGTCAATTTCATTCTACATAATAATGTATGAAAGAAACATTCTTTGTAAACAGTTTTAGTCCAGTATATAAATATCTTATTACTGTTTACTTTCTTGCAATGAGTGCTTAATTCGTAAGAATTCTATTGAAAAAATTATTGACTTATAATTATAGTTACAGACTTACAGACAGTGCTATCGACTTATAGATCAATAAACTGTTTCAGACATACAATGAATTCAAATGCTTTCGAAACAATTTTTATCATTACTTCAAATATATTATAGTCTTTAACATTTGTATAGTCTTCTCTTTCAAATGAAATAATATGTAGAGCGGGGCTGGAAAGCAATGCATGAATGGCAACGTGTTGGACAAATACCTAAACAAGCAGACGAAACATCTACGTAAATGTCGCACAAGTGGCTCCTTTTTAAGCGAACTGCTATTTTGAGAGAGAAGGGTCTATTCTATAGATGGGCAGAATGCTCCGTTAGGTGTGCTAGCACACCTAAGCATATTGCAGCAACTTATTGGTCTCCTGATAGCCACCTTATTGCTCTGGCTGAGATGAGGCAGCACTAGCTCACACCTACAATATTATACCTTTCTCAATTGTGCCCATCTATAGTCTATTCAATTGCATTCCAAAAGCTGTACCGCTGAAAGCTATGATCTATCAGGTATTTTTCAGCTACATTCCATAACAAGCATTCAAACAGGGCTAACTAATTGCAGATAAGATAAAACTAATGGCTATTCAGAGAAATTTTCTTAATTCTATTGCACATTTTGATTATTAGTTTATTTAAAAAATAATTGTTAGTCAATTAATATATGTTTTTATATTAACTGCAATAATATTCCGGTAAAATAAGAAGGGTTAATTGTAATGATCTATAAAACGAAAAAAAATTTTTATTAAGAACATATGAATTGTTGACTGAATGTGAAAAGAGATTAAAATATTATTCACTTTGGAATAAAGGGATAAAATATTCATTATTTTCATATGATTTCAAATAAGTTTATTTCAGTATTAATACTCAATTGGAAACCGATATTACAGTATATATCAGATATACTCTATTATTATAGAGATATTGTGATAATCAGAGTCTGTGAAAGCGTAGACCCTTCTCGTTCATATGATTCTGGTGTGATCATAACAAACGGGGAGTTAACACATCAACTCAATATTTAGCAGGCTAACTTTCGAACACAGTTCATGTATGCGCTTTCAAATGGAAAGTTCCAGTTAAAACAATGCTTTCTTCAACACAAAAATGTCACCTTGAACTGTGTTTGAAAGTTAACCTGCTTGCTATTGAGTTAATGTATTAATCCCCTTGGTTTGTTATGATGACACCAGACTCATATGAACGAGAAGGCTCTACGCTTTTACAGACTCTGGTTATAACTATTGAATAGGTTTTCATTCAATGCAATTATGATTTGCGCGAACAACACATTCAATCCATTTTACATAATGGGATACAATGAGGAAATAATGCCATTGGTAATTATCATGGGGACAGGGTTGCATAATGTATGTTTTATTGGTCTTTACAGTCAAACCCATCAATACGGCCCGTCCTTTCGCGTACTGAACAAGTGCTCCACCAGAGTCGCCCTGATATCGAAAAAGATGGATAAATTTCAACCCAAATGGCGGATAAATCAAAGGTTTAGATGCAGTAAATGGTGAGTAAAGTGGAGGAACTGACCGCACATGCTATAGATCCGTTAGGGAAGGGGATTCTAAGGCCAAAATATGCTCTACCAAAATCATCGGTTGAATTATAGAATGGTTTAAACACTTTAGTCCAACCTATTTGCGCGAATCGCGAATCGTCTCTTTGCCAGTCGTTGTCATTCGCGCCGAAGCCACTGATAAGCATATATTCGTCTTCAGTGTTGCGAATCATAGGCTTCGGCAAACAAATGGCATTCAAATCGTAATAATTATTAACTTTTGAGAGAGGAATCGATTCATTCAACTCTATGAGTCCGATGTCAGCATAATCTTTACCGCTATCATTCATATAGCCAGGATATATTGACCAACTCTTCATGTAAAACGTATTCTTCCCTTTCCTACTATCCGATCCAGGATAAATCTTGAAAGAATTCATTCTACATGTTGAATGATTACGTTGATCACCCAGGCAACTTATTTGATATAAAATTATATTTTATTTTCTTATTTTTAAAACTATAGGCCTTTCGATCACTTACTCAATACAATGGGCAGCCGTTATAATCCAGTTCTCATTTAGTATAACTCCCGAACAGATGAAGCTTTTATTGATCGGCAATAATGATATGGATTAAATCACATTTGATTCGAATAAGTAATACAGTTGATTCTCGCAATAAGAAACGAGATTATTCTCACTATAACTAGAGTACACTATAGAGGGCTTAACCCACTAGGCATTCAAAGTTATAGCGAGTCCATCAAATCAACTTTTAGTGTACACAATAAGCGGGTGTACACTATATCCAGATCTCTTATAGCAAGAATTAACTGTATAAAATAATTAAACGATTTGTGCAGTGAAATCAGTATATCTTTTCAAAGGATCACCAAGTTGATCCTTAATTTAACCCTAACATTTTACGAATCAGACAGTTCATTTTGAGCATTTACTTGTTAAAAGAGACCTCTCAATCTATTGCCCCTGTAATATTAAGGGTAAACTTTTTAGTGTGAAGTTATCTTCATTGCAATGCATACACCCATACATTACTATGGGTGAATGTATTGCAGTGAAGATGACTTCACACTAAAAAGTTTACCCTTAATATTACAGGTGCAATACTGCATACTTCAAACAAATTGAATCATCAAGTTATTTAATTACCAGTCTAAGTTTTTTGATTAGTTTAAATCAAAGACTTTATAGTACAGGTGATTGAATAAAAGGTGATTTCAGTGAAAAATAGTCCTCATTCTCAGCTGTTAATCTTCAACCAGCATATAAATATATTCGACTAAACAAGGCTAAATAGTTTTATTGTATTACAACTTTCCAAAAAATTATAAATCCTCAATGAAAACACTTTTCTATACAATGGCTGTAAAAATATCCTTGGTGCCTATACATATGCCCCATACTTGTCCATTTTATTTTAACTTGAATAGCTTTGAATACATAATTGACTTCGAGGCCCATTCACTTTCAAATCCAAACCATTAGAGTTCGTAACGAATATTCATTATATTTGAGTCAAATATCTCAACAAATATATTCTTATCAATAGTTCTCTATTTTGTTGAATACATTAATTGTCATTCCGTTCGAACTCTAATACTATTTTCTTTTAACAATATGTATGACTGAGACATGTCAACAATGAGTCTGACTTATGAACTCAGATATAATGCATTGGAAATAGATTCGCGCATCTTATTTTGGGCACCTTTGCCCATAACTTATAATCAGTGAAAACTAAGCGAGAATACGAGTCCAGTGAAAAATTCAATTCAATGGCTCGGGATCAATCAAATTTTACAGACCTATTGGGATTATATCCTATATTTCCATAAAAATCAATTAATGTAATCCAGGGCATTTCACCCGGCTGGACATCTCTTCCTTTATTTATTGTATTCATCAGATCATAGCTGTTATGCCATTGAAAACACGACTCATCCATGAGTTCAGACTCTCTTCCAACTCCACAGTCACTGAGTGTTACGTTCGGATAGTCTTGTATTATAGCGTGAATTGCATTACAGCCCACAATCAAAGCACTCAATGCTAAGGAATATACAGAATAAATCATTTTTATATTGAATAAAATTATAATAGCTCCAGGGTGAAAGTTGTCATATCAATTTATAACTGGATAAATGCAATTATTGAAAAAAATAGATTTCGAAAACTGATTATTATTTTTTTTATTAATAATGAGTTAATTTTTAAATTATTTCTAAAATAAAAGTCAGAATGTAAACTGATTTTCATGTTATATAATATTTAAATAGAGCTTATATTCGATATAATTATCTGAAATTAAATACTTTTTTCTCAAAAATACAAAATATATTATAATAAATATTAATTAAAAAATTCTTCATTTTGTTTGAAATATGATTGAATAACATGTTCAAGGCAGTTCATTTATCAGGTCATTCATTAACAAATGTCGCATTTTGCAAATATCTCTTAAACGAAAAGAGATAGATCAAATCTGAAAACTGCAAAATAAAGTTCAATTCAAGTGCTACCTAATATCAACTGGTTATTATTATCTATTGATCCCTTCGTAAAAAATTTGTCAATTTGGCAAAGGTCTAGGCCACATTAACGGCCTTGATAGCTAGACCTGGTTTTATGAATGGATATGAAAGAGGGGTAATAGCTCTCTATCATAGATAAAAACCATTCGAATTCAATTGATAATAAATTTTTGGGGATAATTGAAAAATGGCTGCGACATTTTTTAATGAATGACCTGATACCTTAAAACAATAATCACTTATTGAAACCGGCTCTGCCGATGGTTTAAATCAGGCCTGGAGTGCCTTCATTTAGGGAACTTAATAAGTGTTCGTTGCTTATAGTGGAAATTATGATCAAGCAGAAGCTAATGTTCAAAATCCGTTCCTAATTTTAATAAGTTATTAGTAATAACTTTATTAATCCCTGTCTTTATGTCTTCAATTTATAAACAGTTCAACACATGTTTGACAATGAGTTGTCACTCAATTGCAATACAGTCTAAATATTGAACTGTATATTCAATTGTATTCATTGGTTATTTTATTCATTAGAAGTCTATATTTACTAATTATTTTATTCGCACCCAAACCTCAGTTTATTAGTAATGTCTCATTTGTTGCTTTCTATGAACTGGTTTGTATACAGATTATTAATGAAAGCATACTGGCAGTATACTGCCACTCATGGACTCTACTGGTTTAAATGAATGAGAAATAACCAAAGATTGCCAAAATAGGAGCCGCGGTTACCAATTCAATATATTATATCTGAGTTCATAAGTCAGACTCAATGCTTGACACAAAACAGTTAGTTAAAAGAAAATAGTATTAGAGTTCGAACGGATTGACAATTAATGTATTCAACAAAATATAAGAAAACATTTGTTAAGATATTTGACTCAAATATAATATAATGAATAGTTGTTACGAACTTTAGTGATTTGAAGCAAACATTTCATGCAAACAAGTTATGCTGTTTGTAAACAAAGTAACAAATTTTCATATTAGGCCTAGTTTTATGGCCTGGCTAATACAAAGCTGAACATCACTGATAATAGTGCTTCATTAGTAGAGGGATTGGATTGTTTGGAGAAAAAAGATACATAAAGATTGATTAAATTGATCAAGGACAAACTTGCATGATAATAAAGAACATTGCACAACTCATAACTTGATGAACTTAACTGATGATAATGTAGTACTGGCCTGGGAGCTAAGACCAGCTCATGCAGGATGCATCTTATTTCAGTAGGTATTTTATCATGTTCAAACTTATAATTTAAATAAACTAGCAAATCTAATACTACAGTATATTTCACTAACCCAGGATTTGACCTTGACACTTATCACAAAAAATATATCTAGAAGTTTATGTCGTTCTAGAAATAATGAACCAGTTCCAATTGGATCTAGAAACTTATTTTAGGTGTGCCGACAAATTTAATCATCAATTAAACCAACATTTTTTTTGGATTTTTATATATATTTTTTTCATTAAATCGATTGAAAATATTTTGCAATTCTTGGCCACAAAGTATAGGAATTTTGTTTTTTATATAAACCGAATCAGTTTTTAAAATATATCTTAATTCAAATGAAACAGATTTTTAAAAATTAATTCAAAAAACTTATATAAAATCTAAGCTTAAAATCAAATCAGTTCTTATGGCCAGTCGTCTGGCATCGGAGGTAAACCGAAAAGTTCTGGTTTGAAGTCTTCCAGAGATTTCAGTACAAGAGTTGCCTTTTTTGTACTCAAATCGGCTCTGGGGTCAGGCACCCAAACGCATGCCATTTTGGCGGCCAGTGCGGCCTCAACGCCGAGGGGGCTGTCCTCAAACACCAGAACATTTTTAGGCTTCAGTTCTTTGGCGTCAAATCTGTTCATGGCTTCGATGAAGACATCAGGAAATGGTTTTCCTCTCTTGACGTACGGGTCGTCCGCAGCCAACACGTAATGACTGAAGAAATTGTTTTTTGTAAAGAATTCTTTGAATTTTGCAGTTTTTGTGGCGAACTGTTCAGTGTTAGACCCGGTGGCAATAGACATAGGAATGTTGTGTTTGGACAGGTGCCGCACCAGCTGTTCCGCGCCCGGCATTAGTTCAACGTCTTTGATGGCAATCAGGAATTGTTCGTCAATTAGTCGATTGTATTGACTGACATCCAGAGGCAGATCCAGTTCTTTGATGACTAGAAGTGCCTCGTCGTTAGGACTCAACCCCATTGTCCTGGCCTTGAGATCCCACGTAAACTGTTTGCCATATTGTTTGAACACCGCTTCGGTTGCAGTCGTATAACAAGTCTCGGTGTCTATCAATAGTCCGTCCAAATCAAAGATCACGTGAGTTATCGATCCTAACAATTGGTCCGCCATTTGAACTGAAGATGACTTCTATTCCTATTCAGACAACGGATTATGAAATTCACTTAAAGCTCAATTCAATGAAAGATTATTTTTTATCTATAGTTTAAATATTTATCTAATATATCAATGTAATCAAAAGCACCGTGGTAGGGTTTTAAAATTACATGAAATATTACACTGAGTACTGAAATATTTCATCTAAAAGTGAAAAATATATTTTCATTTATAAAATAAAAATAATTTTTCAAATTACTAATTTTCAACTATGTTAGTATATTTTGCATTTGTTAAGAATTTGTTCGGGTTATATTCTTACTAAATGTCGCAGCACAAAACTTTACAATTTTCAACATTAATTTCAGAAAAATATTTTTCAAAATAGTATCTATTTTTACCCATTTTTTCAAATAAGTTTCAATTCTAATGAGTTTCTAAATATTATAAAAACATATTTAAAATAAAAACACGTATTTTTGCTAAAATTTTCAAACTTACTTAATTAACAGCATTCTATATTTCACTAAAGTTCACAAAATTAAAGATTTTTTTTTCAGTGAAATATTTCAGTAAATTTCAGTGAACTTTATGTAATATTTCACCATCCAAAAACCCTAACTGAAGGCCACTGTATTCTAGCACTTGTATTGAGATGACGGTGCCATAAGCTGGTAGATGTAGTTGTTTGTCTGCAATGAGTTGGCTCTGATGTCAATGCCATCGACGAGTTGTTGAGCGCAGGTATAGACTTTGAATGGACCTATACTATCTCTGTTTCCCAACTGTTTCAGTGTCTATACTTGGTCCACAGGTCCACAACATTGACCATAGAGCCAAGTCATTGCAGACAAACAACTACATCTACCAGCTTATGGCACCGTCATCTCAATACAAGTCTAGCGTGTACTTGAACTCAACTTTTTATTTGATTATAATTATCTTTGATGTCTAATAAATCATTGACAATAGAATACATCGTTTTCATAAAAATATCACGAAATCAGATCTAGTACAGATTGCACAGGTACAAAATTCCTTATAGTATATACCGCTATATAAATATTTATTCAATATATTTGATCAGAATTCTTGATAAAAGTTTAGTAAGAAATCTATATTAAGCTTAATATTAGTTCTATCGCTTAAATAAATTAGATATGAATCTGTACTTGGTCAGTACATTTTCAAAAGTATGCGAACACTATAAATATAAAAGTCATAATAACAAGTCATATTGAAAAATCTTGAATTAATTTTTCGCTTTTATTTTGTGATCAATTGAATAGAAACTGAAAATTATTTCAAAGAAAATGTCCGATAAATACATATTGCGATCAAATGTTAAACCGATTGAAAATCGATTTAAAACTGTCGGCGAATATATGTGGAATAAATTGTTAGCATTGGATGAAAATACAACTTGCTTGGTATGCTGGGTCATTTAAATCTGTATCATATTTGTATTCAATTTAAATTCATTTAAATTTTTATTTCACCATCAGATCGACGCCCGAACTGATCAACGAATAACTTATGGAGAGTTCAGAAGACAAGCCATTAGTATAGCTGTGGCTCTGATTGGGAGAGGAATGAGTAAAACAGACAGAATTGCATTCAGTGGTCAAAACTCAATACAGCACTCAGTCCTCAGATTTGTGTCATTTTTTCTCGGAATAACTTTAATGCCATTGAGTCCGACGTTTGAAAAATATGAAGTGGAACAGGAGGTCAAGTCGGCCGGCGCTACCATTGTGTGCACATCACTGCAGGACTTATACAAATTCGACGATATATTAGACGATTCGCACAATAATAATGAGACAAATGTTAAACTCGTTGTTGTTTTTGATGGAAAACACGACAAATACCTGACATTTGAACAGCTATTAGAAGAGGGAAGGGATCGGAGTCTGCATAGAATACCTCATTTCGATGTCGACCCAGAAAAGGACACTTTCTTCCTAATCCACACGTCGGGCAGCACTGGTAGGCCCAAGTGTGCAATGATGCCGCACAGGACGCTTCTGAACTCCTGTATGGACATTGACTCGTACTACCAAGATGATAATGCTGATCGATCGGTAATTGCCATGGTCTATCCATTTGGGCATCTGAGTGGCACAACTATGCTACCGCTCCTTTTAGTGAGGGGTCCGTTAATTGTATTGTTCGGTGAATTCGACGAAGAATTTCTGTACAAATCGATAGAGAGATACAAAATAACACTTTTGCCGGCCTTTCCACACATCGGGCGCCGGCTTATCGAAGGAGAACTGGTGGACAGGTATGATATGTCCAGCTTGAAAGTCATGAGCACAGGTGGCGCTGCCTTTCCCGGCCACATTGCCAAGGCCATTATTGATAAATACGGAATTGTTTTTCGCGAGGGTAAGATTAAGAATCGAGTTATTATAAGCTTGTTACATTTAAAAAGAGCACCCTGTGCACTTTATGCTTGCCTAAACTGGATGTTAAATTTCAAATCACCCCCAGGGTATGGAATGACAGAAGCCATGTTCGTAACTAAAGGTCCTGGGCAAGGTGAAGAGTTTATGTCAGGCAACACAGGCCGCTTAGCACCCGGCGTGGAGCTTAAGATACTGGACCTGAAGACAGGCCAAAGTGTCGGTGCGAACATTGACGGAGAGATCTGTATTCGAAGCAACAAATTGTTCACTGGATATCTGAACGACGGCAAAGCAACCGAAGAGGCCATTGATAAGGACGGGTGGTATCGAACCGGCGATATCGGACACTACGACGAAAAGGAAAGACTTTTCATAACCGATAGGCTCAAGGAAGTGGTTCGGATCGGAGTCGACAACCACTACATAAACATATCTCCCGTAGAGATCGAACTCTTCTTATTAAAGCACAAAAGCATAGCCGAAGTGGCGGTCGTTGGGGTCAACAACAGGACAGGCACTCATTGGCCCAGAGCTTACGTTGTGCTCAAAGAAGGACAGAATGCAACTGAAAATGAGATACAGCACTATGTGTCAGGTACAATATAAATAGCTGTGCAGATGAGCTTGCTTATTTATTTATATTTATTACCTGAGCAGACACACTGGCCTACACTAAGCAACTGAAAGGCGGGGTCGTATTCGTGGACAGTATCCCGAGGACTAGCATCGGGAAAGTGGACCGAAAATACTTTAGGAAATTGGTTTCGAATGAAATTATCGATTAATTCAATGAAATCTTTTCAATCAAATAAATTACTTTTCACTTATTGACCGAATTTCAAGAAATTCTCTCATTTTTATTCTTATACTGTAATACCTGTGCTTGCTATATGACCAATGATAAAACGTACTCGGATACATTTTAAGTAGGGTAAAAGTTTGGCAACCTGGGATCTACTACGTTCATGATGATGACGTGTTAAATGTGAAAGCTAACCAGGTTATAAATTAGTCTGTAATACTATTTTAATAGGCACCTAGGTATAGTGGGCATTGGAATGATCCTTGTCACGAGTATGCGGGTTCTTATTCTTATGTTAGCCTATGATGCCTTCATGTGATCAATATGATGAGAGTGAAATGTTTTGAAAAAATTCCTTTATCCAGAAGAATTTAACTTTATTTAACTCATATTGTTTAGCAATTAAATAGTATCAAGCACAGTATCTATGATTTATAATCTGTTGCCATAGCAAAGACATAGATATGTACAGTATGCGAAGAAAGTGTATGTTTAAACTCTAGTCATAAGAAGGATTATAAAGGATTATAATTCAATGTTTATCAGTTTCTGATTTTGCTATCAATAAGTGATTTCTTATTCAAAGCAAAATCAGAAACTGATAAACAGATTCAAACA
>JAQIWA010002046.1:0-14866 GCA_034693305.1 Eueremaeus valkanovi
TATATTGTTTTGAACACAACTGAAACATGAAAAGAGCATATCTCCAGAGTTAAGCCCTTCTGAGTTGGTTATCAATGAATTACAGCGAAAAATTTTTTTTATTTGTATAATGTTTTTGCTTTTCTCTTGAAATTAAGAATTCAAATACAAAGTAATTCTGACTGTATTTACATAAAAAATTATTTTTCCTAATAATCAGATCTTTTAACTATTTTTTTAAGCAACTCTATATATGCTGAAGTAGGGATGGCCAAGATCGGCAAACCTAGGGGGTATAGGGGGAGGTATAATGCCGGACAGGAAATTTGCTAAAATGGCGCCTAAAAACCGGGTTTGACCAGAAATGGGCTTATATTACTACTTCATAACAAAATACACTGCACTGTATAGTAGTATTAAATAATCTGATAATTATAGCGCAAACTTACGATTATTGGTCTATAAGTTAGTTATACTGAATATCAAATCAATGAATCTGTTTATTCAGCTATAGAACGATTAGTTGCTTATCATATACTGTATGTTCCAAATGTATTATAGGCTCATCTGCACCACAATCTAATCACTACCCCTCTTAGTAGGGGTACAAGGGTATTTACTCTCTTAGATAGAAAGAAATTGCGCCTAGTATTAAGATAAGATATTATTCGTGTGAGAGTAGTGGAGCAAGGTGAATCAGAATCAAATGCTTTACAAAAATGTCCTCCGGACTGGTTTTTCCAAAAGGCCATCATTACTAAGATATTATATGACATGCCCTCAAAAATTTTAAAAATAACAAATAATCTCATTGAGCTTACACTTAAAAAGATTACAGAGTAAATATAATAATTTGACCATGTTCAGTTAAAGAAGAAATATTTGAGGCTTTAAAACGAGAAAAACTGGGATTTAAACAAAAATTAATGTTAAGTCATAAACACATTCTTTAAAATAATATACAGTTTAATAAAATATTTTGTTTAATTGACAGCTTTTTTGGTTTATCACTGTCTCATTTGATGAATTTCAAATCGAACCCAGGGCGTAATAAACCATGATTAAGATTTAATGTTCGAGGTCATTATTTTTAATTAAATTTTAGTAAAATATATGAAATTTTATAAAACTATTATAATTTCTGTAATTTATTTATTATTATATTTAAATATAACATACGGTAAGAGTTGTGTGTTATTTGATTAACGCATAACAAAACAGATAAATATTATTCTGAATCTAATATCCGGAGAAATGTAATTCAATTTTGATTAAAGCGAAAAGTGTTTGTTTAGATGCAAATAGTTTTACTCCGAATATATTGATAATTGAATTGAATATTAATTCTGAGTAAATATGGGTCACAACAGAACAGAATTATTTAGTAAGATAACAAAAATACTGCTTTAAAATTAATTGAGTTGAAAACAATCATGCTGCTCTCATACATTGTATGTCTTACTAGTTAGCAAGCATATTTTCAACATGTGCTCAACATTTAGTAGCGCAAGAACTGATCGATTTTTTTCACTTAGTTTTACATTTGTTTGATAGTTGGTTGTAATGCACACTAATTCAGACATTCAGACCAGCAGTTAATCCTATGGATTGAGATATGTTAGCACAGAATATCTGTCTGTCATTCAATATGTTGTCGATCTAATCGATTGCTTAACACAACCGGTAATAGTGTCTCGAATTCTAAACACTCCTTAAATAACTTTATTTCAAATAATATCTATAAAAATATAAACACGTTTAGCAGATATGTGGCCAATCATTTAAGTAACCAAGTTTGAAATGGGTCAGACCGGTCTGGGCATTGTGCTAATTTACCAAAGGGTATTGATCAATGTTTTGGCAAGATCAATAGATTAAATTTGATCCCTGATAAATTGTGCCGGCTAATAAAATATATTTAAACTGCTTTTGAATAAAGCTATAAATTATACCAAAAGGAAAATCTATTAAATACTGTACATAAATAATGTCCCAAATATGCTTAAGTGAACTTGGCCATTGTATACAATTTTTAGCAAAAGTGTTGTGGCTGATTTGTTTTGGATATCCCTGCTAACTTATTGCATTAATCGCGCACATGGACTGAATTTTGACTTTCACTCTCATTTGATTTGATTTTATGTGGAATTCAATTAAATATCATTTAATTCGATGTAATTTTGACAGAAAAAGACTAAACAGTTCATCCTTTTCTCAAATCATTTCCTTTGACTGCATTCTAGAGTACAATACAATACAATAGACTTCACTGTTATTATTGATTTTAAGCTCAAAACTCAATTAATTTGCTTTGACTACTACTGCAGTCATTCTTCACGAATAATAAGTCTTTCGAATTGAATATTCAGTTCATTATTCTCTGTATTCTCTAAATTAATTCTTTTCACTTATAGTACAAAAAGTAAGCGTTTATTTCAAAGCAAAACACAATATATTATCAGTTCTACTGAAAAGTTTCGCTTTTCTCACATTCTTTTGTACCAATAGTTTCATTAAATTAATTATAAACTCAAATCATAAAGGATTCGGATTTTTCAAAGTATTAGACACACATTCATTATTTCCAAGTTTGCAATAGTTTATGCCGGGACTAAATGGATTCTTCAAGCAACAGGTTGAAATTAATTGGAAACTTAAAAATATTTAGTATATTTTTACCTTGCTTCTTTTATATTTTATAAATAGCTTAATTAAAAATAAATAAATGTATTTTCTGGAAAATATCAACTGTTTGTCAGAACAGTATACAAAAAACTTTTAAACAAATCGAAAATTATTGAATTATTAATGAAAATAGTATGAAAACTATTATCCAGTTAAATTACATTGAATATGTCAGGATTCAAAACTGCTGTCACAGTTTCCAAATTGAGAATCACATCAATTGTTGAGTTACACAATGAGAATCACATTTACGGAAAGAAAATCTCTTCTAATGTATTGAAAATCATTGCTAACACTCTATGCATAGCCTAAGCGCGCGTAGAATATGCATAGAGTGTTAGCAATGCTTATGAAAGTCGAGAATTCGATAGAAATGTGAATAGTTGAGCAGGGCAATTTAAATTTGTATAGGTTTAGAATGAATGATCATTACATATGAAAGGGTCTGAACATTTGTTTTTCTGAATATTTCATCTGAAATATAATTTTAAATCTTATTTTTCATTTTTGTCTGATATTTAAATTTTTCTGTTACTGTATTGGCTTTAATGTAAATATCAATGTTCTATACAGTATGCGACAAAATACCTGACAATTAATGGCATAGATTGTACGACTTACAATGTTAATGCTGTCGGCAATATTGAAGTGCACTGTACTTACAATCGTTTCTCAGCGGCATTATTGACGAATTTATATCCATTTCTGTATTTAAATTGTCATAAAATATATGAATATGAGCTCAGGTGCATTTATATTGAAAATGGTTCATTTTGCAATCATTTAGACTTTCAGAATACGATTCGCTCAATTTGTTGGGCGATTTGACAGAATATTTTCAAATAATTTATTCGTTTGAATATAAAACAAAGTTTATGTTATTTTTCATATGCGAGTCATTCTCACCGTTCAATTCCTAAAATCTTTGCCGAAAAGAAAAATTGAACTTTTCAGCCGTCATACCAATCGGTGAACTCAGAAATACTCAATCGTCAATACATTTATATTCTGTTTGTAGTATCCAAATGGAAATACATATCGAACGCAACCTTTAATACTGGTATCAAAATAATATTTGCAATACTAACGATTAGTAAACATTAGTAATGAATGAATGGAAGATTATTTTTTTTGTTAATCTTTAAGCTTGCAAAATGAGTCAAACATAAAGTTATAGAAATATTATAAGTAGGTGTAGTGACAAATGATAAGTTTGAATGAGTAAAGTTAGCAAAAGATAGTGATAGGCAGCTATTATATAGATATGTTTTCTATAATAAATATATTCGTAATTGTATTCAAGAATGTAATGTTACAGTACTGTAGCATAAATTTTGGGTAAGCAGACTGTTGCCGTCATATCAGGCCTATCCTCATAAACATTACGTCTAATAATGAGATACAACTGACTGATACTGACTTCGTAATGCCTAGTGTAGAGTAACCTAGGTATGATATATAGACTGAGATCGCTTCTGATTTGTTTCGGTAAATTTTAGTAAAAATTGAACTGGCTTTCTTCTCTTTCTCTTTACCTTTCTCATATCACTAGGGCATCTACGATTGATTCACTTCAGAAGTGATTAGTAAATCTGTAAATAAAACATAACTGGCTTCTACTTCTTTTGAATAATTAATGATACAGGTATTTTTCAAAGACTACATGCAATACCTTGACATAAAGACAGTTCGAGTGCGCATAAAAGAAGCTTTAAAGAACCGGGGCTAAAAATGGGCCGATTCTGATGGAAATATTTGATAAAATCATTTGGATATAAAGAAAATAACATTAATTTTAAACTTAATATAAATAGTTTCAGTCATATTAATATATACTCTGTTTATACAATACTGTAATATAGTGTAGGATAAGAATTGAAAGCAAGTGGATATAAAAATGTTTATATGTTTGCTATACTCTATTCACAGCTGACAGCTCTCACAGTCTGTATTCATTGAATGCTAACTTAGATTTCTTTAGACATACCGATGAACTGATGGAACAGAACAGAACTTATGGCATAAATGCCGAAAGAAGAGGACAATACTCACCTCTAAGTGCAAATCAATTATGAATGACATTAATAATTAATTTATATTCTCTGACATTTTGTTCGGAAATTTATACAAAATACCGAAAGACAGAGCGAAAAGAGCACACAATTAGACAATTAAATGTCTCCGATATTAATGGTTTCATACGAATAAACATTTGTTTTTGGTATAAAATATTATATCGGAAACACACATAAAGTATAGAATATTGATATTAATTCGATTAATAGACTGAAAATAGTTTATTGATTGAGGAAAACATTATCGATGGCTCCAGAATCGCCAAAATAAATAAATGAGCCATAGATTCAATTATTCCGTGTATTCTAAGACACAATTCAATTATGAAAAGAATACTTCGCTTTGTTTTTTGCCATTTTATCGATAGTGATGTGTGAACAGGCTTTTGATGAATGTGTACATAAAATGACACTGGCTTTGGACAGGCATTTGGACTGGATGAACAGAGTGATTCCAATTTTACATAATAAACACAGTTTGGGTTTGGGTTTCTTGAAAGGTCTCAGAACTTTGTGAATTAGAGGAACTCTTTTGCTAAAAATCTTTAAACATTACTGTCTCTGATTCCGATATAATCTTCAAACAATTCAATTTAGAGCTTATTCACTCTGAAAACAAATAGACCCTGCTTATTAAATAAAACTTTCCGCACTAACAATGTCTGTCTGAATGCAATATACAGTATTAGAGTACAGTAACTGTACAGTAGGAGAAGAAATAGTGCGCTTCAATATGAATCACTGGTGAGACAGGTTCTCAAGAACATAAGCGAGTATTTCACTAAAAGTGTTTCACCCACATGCCCTGTACATGTAGTACCCAATGTCTTTTTTGCGACTCTCAAAGGTACCTGAGCTAGATACTAAAACATACTACTGTACTAATTGACAAACATACATAACAAGATGTTCAAAAATTTGAAAACTTTTACATCCAATCATTATAGTGAATAATGTTGCAAGTTTATATTTTCGAAATAAGTCTACTGGTTTGAGGTACAGATTATCAAAACTTTGAAAATATATTTACCCTATCAATGGATTGGGTGAAAGCGCAGATTAAAAATCGCACCTGTACAACTCTTTGTATTTAGACATTAAGACATTAATCAGAAATATTAGATAATTTTGATTCAAACAACATCTTAAGCCATGAATAGCTTCGATGGCTATATATAAAAGTGATTCTTAATTAAAAAGTAGTTTCGATCAGAATTTCTAGCTTTCATTCTGTGTATACAGACCTCTATTCTGACAGACTTTACTATTTTGTGTCTTTACTAAAACTATATTTTTGAATGAATAGAACCAAAACAGAGCAAACACTTACAGTACTAACAATCCTTAATACATCCTGTATATCTCATATATACGTACTGAACACCTGGATATTTTTAGTGCAAATTCTTAATCTTATTTTGATGTTATTAATGGCAGCGATGGTGTTCTTTAGTCAATATATTCCATAGACTTGAAAATATGTAACAGTTTTTTGATTAGATTTTGAATTGCTGTCAATTAGTGTAATACTCGTTCAGTCACTTAATGAAAGGTTGTGTCTCTTCACAGATGAAAGGATGTGCGACCGCTGACTCATTCGTCTAATAGTACAGTCAATTCTCGCTATAAGAAAGGAGCCAATGCAAGCAAAATCCGTATACTATAACGAGAGTACACTATAGATATAGTTTAGCCAATGATCATTTTGATGTATACTGAGTCCTTCAAATCACTTTTTAGTGTACACAGTAAGCGGGTATACGCTATATCCGGAACTCTTATAGCGAGAATTAACTGTGTATTGAAATTTGAATATATTTGAAGTCATATGACATTAATTATATCAAAAACTTTAGTTAATTACAAATAGAAAAGTTATGTGGAGCATAAAGAATATTATAAAATTGCTCCACTTCATTATAAATGCTATATAATATAGTATGAATATCAAGATTATTATTATTATTCAATTTAATTCTGAATTAAATATAGTATTAATCAATCAAATAATTTAAATGTAATCCAAGCAATTTCCGATTGCCTTGATCATCTTATAGTAGATTTTTCATTCTTGTTTATGATATAGATTAAGATAATTTATTTTAATAGAAGAATAATAGAAGAGTAGAAAGTCCTGTTTTTTAAAAATCTGACCTGTGTTCAATTGTCATTTAAATCTATGTAGTTTTTACATTCGTTTCCAATTTCAAGGTTTAGACAAATATTTTCGTTTAATTCGACAGAATTGAAAATTATGAGGATGATTTGATTGAGCTGTCCCTCATAGCCTGAGCAGTTCCGTAGCAGCTTGCATAATTTTTCATTTTAAACAATATAATCGTTTAATTAATTTTTGTTCATTGAGTTAATTGTTGAACATTTTCCAAACGAATAAGAATTTATTTATTCGTATCATTAAAGAAGATTGTTAACCTGGTTAATTGATTGAAAAGCATTTCTCAATCAAATATTATTTGTCACTGTGATTAGTAATCACTGATTACCTTGTTACTTCAGGTACAGTAGATAAAGAGCGGCTGTTAATTGAAATAAACTCATATTTAATGCATTTAAAGTTAAATTATTTACAAATAATTTGGAAATTTGTGCTTAAATTGCTTTTTGGGAACAATTCTATTCCTCTCATATTTATTACACATGTAATGATCGAAAGATTTAGTTTACGTGAAGACTATAATAATTAGTAAAATCAGAGATGGCCAGAGAGTATGGTAAAAAGGATTGACAACCCCTAATTATCCCTGGTTAAAATTCAAGTTAATACACAAATTAGTTTTCAAATTAATTTTATTTCACAGAAATTTTCCCTAAAGAAGAATAAGAAAACTGCAAAACTAACAAGATGAGTTCGAAGAAATTGGCCACTTGTGAAGCGAAACTTTTTTTTTTGTTCAGAGCAACTATTTTTGTAAATACAGAGTATTAAACAAATAACTTAATTACGTCTAAAACGTTAATTCAATAGAAAACTACAGTTTAGTCAATGAAAGAAAATAAATAGATTTCTTCATAACTTCTTATTCTATTTGAATAAAGGTCATTCCAGTATTGATCTCGAATAACAAGCAAGTAAATTTTTGATGAATTTCAATTAAGAATAACATGTAATGAATTATGAATACAAAATAAAATGTCAGAGTTTACAGAATACCATCTTTCGTGTGATAGAAAACTGTTTGTAATAAAGCCATAAAAATCTTGAGATTGTATTCAAATTCTTATGTATTATAATATTCTTTTTGAAGAAGTTCTGAAAATGAAATTATTTAACGATTTATATATTTTTTATTTCTAATCTTAGAATTGAGTATAAGATTGAAAAAGATTTGCTTCACTCGCATACTATAGAAGATATTATTTTTTGAATACGAATCGTTCAATACTAGAGCGAAGAATATATTTTATCTCTAATAGAATTCAGAAGTAATCAAAAATGTTTTCTTTGCAATATTCTAATGATATTTGATATCCCAACAGAGGTTCTTGATTAAATTGCTACATAAACATAAGGTATTTATAGAGAAAGTATTGAGTGTAAAAATGTGTCGGAATATCTGTGTATATAGGGATTTAAAATATCATGAAATATAAACTGAAATATTTTATTTAAATGTAAAAAATTCAAATTTTTTTAATAAAATACCAAAAAATATTTCAAATAATTAATTTTCAAATATTTTTCAATATTTTTGCATTTATTAAGAGCATATCCTTGATCCGGATTATAATCTTAGTGGCTCATTTTCTTATTCACCACAAAGCTTACAACAATTTTTTATCATTAATTTCATAATATATTTTCGTTTCTATTTTTACCCATTTTTTAAATTAATCAAAAATAATGACAAACACTATAATATAAAAACATTTTAAAAACGAGTGTTTTTTGTTAAAATTTTCAAATTTCGTTCATATTTGACAGAATTTTAAATACTTAATTAAAGATATTTTGTGTCAGTGTTATATGTGAAATTTAACCTTTAAAAAACCTCCCTAGGTGTATAATATTTAAACTTATTTCTTAATTAAAACTTTTCATTGAAACCTAATCAAGCACATTTAACAAACATCTGTTTAAACCCGATTCAATACCCGACATCTGTGCTACCTTGTTCATCTGTGCTATACATTGGTAATATTTAGCAAATCATAATATAGTAATACAGTATTGTTCTAATATTGGTAGACATACTGTAAGTCAGTAATTGATTGAATGGAAATATAATTCAATAAATAGTTTCAAAGACTTTGTGCCAAAACTTTTAATTAAAAGCTTATGAGTTATATCTGTAATAATAATTGCTTTTACTCTACCTTTCGATCCCAATGGCTGTCAAAGTGAAGATTGAGACACAAACTGAACAAATGGTTATGAAGTGAGTGACCGGACACAGGAAGTGCCAGAATCTCCAGTAGCCGAACATGAAGTCACTGTAAGTGAACGGCAGAGAGAAGAGAGCCATTGATATGTCGGCGATCGCCAGATTCACCAAATATTTTCTCAGATCAGCAGAAGATCTCTTCTTTGTGACCAAAATAATGATGGCTAAGGTGTTGGCTATGAGTGCGATAATAGCCGTCGCGCTGTAGAGCACAGCCAGACATGTTTGATACGGTTCGGGAAGTGCTTCCAAATCTGTTATTCGCAAAGTCTTGTTCTTTGCTGCCGAGTGACTAGAGTTGAAGTTATTTTGGGCCAAAATTGGATCCATTTGTTTGACTTTCAATAGAATTCAAATAATTTTTAATTAAAATTTTGAATAAAAACTTTTTATGCGAATAAACAATCGATTAAACTATTGAAATAATAATCAACTTTAAAAATATTATGCCTTTTATGAAAGGATAAGATTTTGTTTTTATATATAATTTTGTATACTTTCGTTCACATTCTCTGCTCTCCTCTCTCTCTACAGCATATACTGTATAATAAAATGCTTAAATGATTTGCTGCTGTTTTCTCAGTCCATTCGTCAGTTCCTTCACTTAGTTTATGCGCGATTCAAACCCAATATGTTTTGTTCAGATAAACAAAAACATGAAAAAACTTTTCAGAATTTGTCTAAATTTATATGAAAAATAGTTGAGTTTTTATTTATAATTTCCTGACTTATTCTCTGTTTTTTATTGAAATTCTTCTTTTTATGTCAATATTGAAGGTTTGGCTAAACTTTTTTCTGTGTATTTTTTTGGCTAAAATTGAAAAATCAATACTCAATAAACAAACTCACGCTAAGAATGAACGGTATGAGTGACCACAGAATAACAATATTCTGGATCTGTATTCGCATTTGTAGTATAGATGTAATGCATAAGACTTTATGGGATTAAAGAGTATATCAATGTTTTCGGTCAAGAAAACAAAAAACATGTTTAGAATACATGAAATCAATTAATATAAATATAAATAATAAAGAATATAAACAATAAGAATAAACAAATAAAACAGAAATAATATTATGGTTTATAACCGGATTTTATTTAAAATAAATCAAAATTTTGAAAAATTTTCCACAAATAAAAACATATTAATTGTAAAAATCAGTGCTAATATTGTAGAGGAATATAGAGTACTGTATATCAGACAAATTGTTACTGAAATATGACTAACTGTAAAATAAAGTTTAGTCATCTCTGGCAATCATTTTTGTTGTTGTTGAACAGTCTCAGACATAATATTAAATTAGATATAGCGTGAAGTCCTGACACATCTGAGTATAAATCAATTCTTTATTTGTTTCACATTTACTTAAACATAAAATATAGACTATTTTTGATGAGATTAGCAAAATATAATAACAGAGATAATGGCTATTCATTCGGTAGAATTATATGAACGACGAGAAGAGAACAGACAAAACATAAACTGCAATAAAAAGCACAAAAACTAAAATTCAATAAAAATGCTTTTACTGTAAACCGGTCGGTCAGGTCTGGCACATAAGAGCTTATACTGCAATTGAATGGAAAGTTTTAGACTCCGGTGAAAACACTCAATCAATGTGTAAGACAGAACAAATCCGTATAAAAATTACTTTCAATAATCGAATCAAATTAAAGGACACTACTGTATAGGAAGGACTGTCCTCTATCATTTTTCAAATAGAAGCTTAAGTACCGCCAAGGTAACCGAAAACATTTTGCTGTTCCTTAAAACTTATTTATATTTGTTTTAGTGTTTTAATGCCTTTAATGTTAGACTATTTGGTGGTCTTATCGCTAATTATCATTAGAACTGCTAATTGTGTTTCCAAATGGTTTTCTACTAATATATAAATATATGATATTATTCGGTGTATTCGGACAAATATAGACTACTCTCGTTGTGTAACCAATAGACTTACCGGTAATGTATACAAATTGAATCTACATCATTAATACCATGTTTGAAGAATAATATAAATTGACAGCAAAATGATATTCTGTATATTCTTAGTGTTACACAACAAGAGTTGGAAAAGTTAGCTAGATAATTTAATAAAGGATAAGACGGGACATTTATAAAAAATGAACATTTGTTTAATAATTAGTCCAAAAAGGGGTGTAAAAAGGAAAGCGAAGAGAACTACATGTTTATACTTTGAAGGGATCCCAAGGACTAACACTTATTATGAAGTTTAACAATTAATATAATAATAATTATTGACATTTGATATAACTATTGACATTAAAAAGCATACATTTGACTGCATAGTAACAAAGATGTAATTATAAACTTTTTTCAATACACAGGAATCACAGATTCCTAACAGAAATAACTATTGGGTTATTGATTCCCGGGGCAAGATTGGTGCGAAGTGTGGCTGCTTTTTGATGAGCCGAACAGAACTCCTGGTCATAATGTTAGCGCAATTCCAGAATCAAAAGGCAGTGGCCCTCCGCAACAATCTTCCCCAGAAATCAATGTATGATTTTGAAACTAAATTTCAAAAGTGCCCCGACTAGATTGCAGAGCGAGACAGTGTTTTAATTATTGTTTTCATTGTAGAACAACATTATACCGAATCCCAGTCACAGTCTCTGCACTTTTGACACTTACTATATATTTGTAAACAAGCACAAACGTTATTTCAGCCAGTACATTATACCTTAGAATTATTGGATCACTTTTGGATTTAAGAAACTTTGATAAAAAAAATCTGAAAACCAATGGCCAATTCATTAGTGCTTCTGATCATATTGAATGTGACGGTACTAACGATTGCAGCGATATTTGTAATCGTTGTCTGTTGTTATTGGAGGCAAATAAGTAAACAAAATAAACGCAAACGAAGAACGAGAAAAGTCAATGTGAGCGATGAGCATGGTAACATGAAGAGAGTGCCCTACTACAGGTTTGGTAGGCTGGATGAAAATCAAGTTCACATAATGAAAGTGGCCGACCCCTCGGTCAGTCATATCGAGACAGAAGATGACAGAACTGATGCCGACTCTAATATTGATCGCAGTCTTCAACCAAAGAACAGTTGATTAGGTCTTAAAGTTAAAGCAATTGTCATATTATATAAACTATTAATACATTTCCTGTGACTTAACTTTGAATAAGAAAAATATGATTTTAGTTGACATCAGAAATAAAATAAATTAATTTATATTATAATCATTTCGTATGAATTTTCAATATAACAGTTAAGCCAACCGAAGCGTATCTGAACTGATGGGAGAGAAAGTGAGAACAGATCACAACACTTGACACTAACTTATAATAAAAATTGTCTTTCGCTCCAAAAAGTTCTATACGTTTAAGAATAGGGATGTGCAAGAGGGTATAGACCAAATACCCACTGAGTTTGAGATTTGGCAAAATACCTCCCTGTGTTTTGAGGCTCTGCTAGACCCCCCCTCGACTTCATTCGGTTAGAACTGATTTACTTTTTACTTAACTTTTATTTTAAATTAAAAGTCAATTCAAATAATATTTCTTTTATTGATAAGAAATACAAAATATTTGACAATATTTTCAAACAATTTCTTTAAATTCATTTCATTTAATAATTTCAATATCTATGTCCAGATTGTGACTATAGGTTCGCTTCGACTTCTTTTTCCTCCCTTTCCTCCCTCTTCTGTCCTTTCCTTTGCCATCGATTCCGCTCTTCATTCGACGACCAGTTCTACGACTTCTTCGTCTTCTCTTCGTTCTCCTCGAAGAACGGGAAGACTTTCTTCTCCGACGTCTGGTCTCTAACACCTGTCCACTCGATCTCATTGGTGTTGACTTCACTTCTTCTTCGTTTCTGTTTTCGTCGGAATTCATTGCGCTTTCAGTTCAGTTGAAAATCCGTTTCAAAAAACAATTTTCAGCCTTATATTCAAAACTCACGCGATTTGTGTTTTAAACTATTTTGAAAACAATTTATATTTTATATGATTTTAAAACTAATTAAATCTCTTTCGTTGTGATCTAATAGAATGCAATCCATTCTTCCGTTTATACCATTGTTTGTGTCAGTCATAAGAGGAGAAGACATAAGATTTTGTGACAGAAATCGCAAAATACTTTTGACCGGAGTTTTCAATTACGAGGAAATCATATTCGCCTACAGTTGGAAGGATTCGGTTGCTATTCAGCAGCAGATTGTTTGGCGATTCCAAGTGAATGGCAATCAACTCAATCAAATCGGAGAGAGTTCTCCTGTCGAACAATTGTTTCCGGGTTTGACTCCAATTATTTGATTTCATCATTGATTTCTAAAACTATTTTTTCTGAATACCTTTCGAAGGCATTCCTCTCTTCAGGACTGGATTTGCTCTAAAACTCAAATGCAATGAAACCGATATAACGTGTAATTCCTTCAACGGATTGACATTTATTTTCTTTCAGACCATTTATAAAGTGTTTCGTTTGAAGGAAAATGCTTTTGCACAGGAATCCCAAAACAGTAGTATTCCATGGGGTCTAAGGCCAAGTGGGGAGGCCAGGGCTTTTGCTTTTAGTGAACCTAAAATCACTGTTATTAATGCCATCGTATTTATGGGCGGATTTGAATCCAATCTTTTCATTGCATCCAAAAATCTTTTGTTCAAAAGTCGAGTCGATTTGAGTGCAGAGTCTCTCCAGTGGACTAAACTAACACAAAGTCCGTCTCTGACCAAGGCTTTGGGCGGCTTTATATCAGGCAATCTCATAGTTATTAATGAAAATGCAGAATCTGACGGTGCGATTGCAATATATGAGCCAACCGGCGAACTATTGGAAACGGTATTCAAAATATTATTGTTTTATTTGAATTATATTTTATTTTTATTCTGAAGACAACGGTTTGGAAGCAATTTGGTTGCGATAGGGGCCCAATTGTATTCAATGAAAAGAAAGAGCCAGTGCCCGAGGTTATGGAATCGGATGATGATGATTCTGTGGAGGACAGGAACAATAGAATTGCGGCCGTAATCATAGCTGGCATTACAATTGCTGTCGTCATAAGTAACGTAATTGCGATCGTCTTCTGGTTAAGAGTTGTCCAAAAAACCTAATGATTGGCCAAACAATACAATTATTAAATTTCAAACACTTTTTATCCTATATTTAAAATGTATTAAATATTGGAAACAAATAAAAAATATTTGTCTTTAAATTTGTGTAACAGTTAAAGAAATGACTGAAAATGTTTGAATGATTTCAGTTATTTTCAGTCGTTTCCAAAATCAATGATTTGATGTGAATTAAGTGATTAAATCGATTCAATCAGATATCCAAACACTTTGGTATGGATTGTCAGAAAAGGTTTTTAATTAACTCAATAAAAAGTAAAGAAATTCATAAAAATTATTGTTTTTAATATAATTTAATTGATTTCTGGCAATAATTACAATATATTTGTATTTCTGAATAAGTCTATAATTACTAAAACTTTTGGCAATTAATTGCTTATGATTTGAGAATTGATTGGATTTATAGTTCGAAACAAACAGAAAGTCTTATTAACGGTATTCGAGAGAAGAATATATAATATAATAGTATTTCAGAGTCCAGTCATTACTTGCATCAACTGATCGGAAAATATAGGAAAATGTCTTTGACTACCGTTTCCATCCCTGAGCGCCGAATCAGTTGTTTTGATGGGTTTTGGATCGGAAAAGATAATTGTCCTTTCGCTCCATTACTC
>JAQIWA010002047.1:0-14865 GCA_034693305.1 Eueremaeus valkanovi
CAAATGACTACATATTTGGGAGTAAAGGGTTTGAATTCAATATATGATTCAGTCCTCAAGTGCTGGTCCTCTCAGTTTGAATACGTGCCCATCGAATACAAACGCGGTTACGGACAGGACGTGAACTCATTGATGGCAGTCGTTATACAAGAGATGGTTGACTGCGATTCGGCCGGTGTTTTGTTCACTTGTGATCCCGTGTCCGGTAATGAGCGACAAATGATAATTACCGGCAATTATGGCATTGGAGAGAGTGTTGTGTCCGCACTGTCAGAACCGGACACTATTGTAGTCGATGTCAATATCAAAGACAACTCATTCAACAGTCGAACCATTAAAGGAATCAAATCTATAACTATTGGAAGTAAAGCCAAAGCAATAAAAATTGACGGTTCGGGCAGTGGAACCGTCGAAGTGGACACAAATGACAAAAATAATTGCTGTCTAACCAATGGAAATGTTATACGACTCGCGAATATTGCTTTAGAAGTAATTTAATAAATATATAAATTATAACGAAATTTATGAAAAATTGTTTAATCCTTTTCACGAATAGATCCAAAAATTCTTTGGAAGCGTTCGGGACATCGAGTGGGGAATCAAAGACAATGAGATATTCATATTGCAGTCGAGACCCATAACTAATTTGGATTCGGGTTTCACTGAATTTGAATTAATGCATGAATTAGATATCGGTCTGCCCTCAGAAAGAGAGTATATAACCAAAGCCAATGTCGGAGAGGTATGTTTTAAATGTGTAGAGTAAATTTATCCCTTGCCCTTGTTCCAAACTCCATATGTTAGCTCCATTTGATTTCAATATAATTTTACTTTTAAAGCATTCAATCGATGACTTATCAATGTTTATATGATTGACAGGTCATCCCCGGGTGTTCTTCACAAACTTTTAGCACATTCTCAATGCGATTATTTTTACCCAAACTATTAACTGAATTGAACCGGACAATTGGATTACCTCTTAGTATGTATAGCGCATATGCTCCGGGAGATATTTGTTCTGTCTATAATCATATGTTCATGAATTTGAAAAATGTAAGTTTAGATGAACTCAATTCATAATAATTATTGTTTAATTATGACTTTTATTTGTAGTCTGAATTCCTTAGGCTTTCCAATGAGAACGACTCGAATTACTGCAAAGCAATGATTCTATCGATTTTCGGTCACGAACTCGACCCAGAGATCATAGATGACTGCAAAGAAATATCACAACCTGATCCACTTAGGGTTCGGTTCTGGAGGAATTTTTATTTGTCCCCGTATATGATAATTCCCGAATATTTTATCAAAAAATATGATAAGAATGTACACAAAGAAAGGTATGTTTTGGACGACAAGTTTGAAACAGTGAGGCATATGTTCGACGCGATCACCAAAAAAGCTCACTTTGCTATGGATGTGAGTAATTGCTTGAATCTATTTATGAATTTATTTGATCAGTAATTACTATAAACTATTAAAGGAAGGTATGGTTCACATAAGGGCCAGTGAGGCGTCCAGTATGTACAACCATTTCCTCATCAATATCTTATCGGAACAGAAAGACAGTAAGTATTGTAGTAATTGTGCGATAGATAGTAATCGATAAGAAAGAAACGAATAATAATATCAAAGGATTTATTGAACTTTTTTTAAAATTCATTTTATTTTTATTAAAATCCAAATCAGATCCGAATATCTTCAATGATTTTGCTTTCTTATTGTCTCAATGCGGAGATCTGGTCAGTGCAGACGTGCCATCAGTTCTCAGACAATTGGCTCAATCTATTGAAGAGCCGAAAGCATTTAGAGAACTGAGTGATGAGAAGGCACTCGAATGCCTCCAGAGAGGGAACAACAAGAGTAGCGAGCAGTTAAGGAAATTCATTGAAACTCACGGACACAGAGGTTATAAAGAGTTTGACCCTTTGGCTCGTGTCTGGAGAGACGATCCCATTCCTGTCATCAAATCATTGAAAGTATTAATACTATTAAGAGTCGAATATTTATCGAAAGTTTTGTGAATACTATTAAACATTTGTAATATTTTCAATGCAGACAATGCTCTCAAGCGATGCCTCTCTATACAAGGCCAATGAGAAGACCTCGGCCACACAAATCATTGATTCTCTTAAAACTCCGTTAAGTTTTCGCAGAAAAATGTTATTAAAATACGTTGTTTTGCCGCTCGCGAGACGGGCTGTGGAGATGAGGGAAAAGACAAAGTCTCTGATCGTATATGGGTTTGATATAATGCGAAGGGCATTGTGGACTTTGGCTGACAGAATGCATTCGGAGGGTATGTTACCCGAACCAGAGCTACTGTTCCACATGACCCTCGATGAACTGAAGCACTGTATTGAGACCAGAAATCCTATTATTATTGCGAAATCAAAGCACAGGAAAAGACTTCACCAGAAGATGAATAATTGGAAGTTCGATGAGATTGTGAAGGGATATGATTTTCTGCCCCGAGATGTGAGTGACCGCTCAAATAACAGTCAATTCATTGATTCGTTTATTTTCTATTCAAATGTATTTCAGTTAATGGAAATTAATTATCCGGAGATAACGGGCGACGAAGTAATCAAAGGAACGCCAGTCAGTGTCGGACGAATAGTGGCCAGAGTTTGTGTGGCACCCAATCTGGAAGACGCTGTGAATATACAGGTGAGGATTGACACACATTGCACTCCAGTCTACTGTAGTCTAACCCCACTGTAATCAATGTGATAGTCGGGTGACATTCTGGTGACGTACAGCACAGACATCGGTTGGTCGCCTTACTTCCCGATGATTAGTGGCATCGCTACAGAAATCGGTGGACTTATATCTCACGGCGCTGTCATCGCTCGCGAGTATGGCCTCCCGTGTCTGGTCGGTGTGAATGGCGCCTGTCGTGTGTTCAAGACCGGGGATCTGGTGCTACTCGACTGTGACAAAGGAATTCTGACTAAAGTAAAGGACAGAAATCATAACGAAATCATTGAATGATTAAAATATAATTTGTCTCAAAATTATTCGATTAAATCATATTTAAAGTTCCCTTTAATAGATGACCCTTAGATGACCCAGCTCACTCACTCACTCATATATTTTCAATAACTAATGAATAACTTTAATGTATTGGCATTTGATTTGATTTCAATAAAAATAAATAACTTTTCGATTCATTAATATATTTTAATACTGAACATCAGTCTGTCAAAGACCAAGTTGCTTTTGATTTGTTTATTCAATATATTCAATATTTAACATTCTTTTATGATATAATTTATACAAAAATATTTGAATTAAGAAAATAAACTGATTTTGAATCAGAGATGCAAACAAATGACTGATGAGATTAAAAGTTATGTTAAAAATTTAAGCTATGACATATTTTACAACGGAATGTGTACATGATCAATTATTACAATCATATTCTGATTGTAATCAAACTGGTGCAAATTATATTATATCTACATGTGCCAGTTTATGCTCTACTTCGGCATCCCTGAACTTAATTGACACTATTGTCCAATAATTTTAATTTCGATACACTTTTATCGCGTGTTTTCTTAATTAAATAAATGATTATTAAAAATATTATAATTGATAACAAAAAGTATAGTATTTCTACAAAAATAAAAATTAATGAATATTTCTCTATAAATGAGCCCAAAATATATGGCGTGAATGATACGGCTGTTTCCGATGTGAACATCAGTACAGTTCCGATTCGGTTGGTTATATCGATATACTGTTTAAAGTATGCAAACATAGCCGGGAATAGGGCTGAAAAGCCGAACCCGAGCACAACATTAGCGATCTTTAGCATTAGTATTGAGTTTTGTGCGAAGAATAGGACAATAAAACCGATTAATACTATTATGAAATGATATTTAATCATATGTTTGGCTCGGATTCTGATTGCTATGAAAACATTGATTCCCCGTCCGATTGTATAGGCGGTGGCCATCAGTGACATAACACCGGCAGCTCTATTAGCCGTTAGTCGGAGCGATATATTTTGATAATATGATGGCCCGAACTGGAAGACCAGTCCTTCGCAGGCGTTGTAGAACATCAACAGAACAGCGAATAATAGTATCAATAGTTTGCGCGGACTTTCATCCGAAGACTTGAATAGATTTTTCTTATTCTCAGATCTTTTATTCTCGTAGTCTATTGTGTCGGAGTGTGTCTGCTCTGGGATTCTGTACTTCTTTATCACATACATAATCGTCAGTATAAGTGGAACTGTAAGTCAAACACACTTTTATTAAATCAATATTTTTTAAGCAGATTTTCTTTTCAGCTTAAGATTATCAAGGGCAATGAAGATAAACTCTGGGCTTGTTTAATAGAGTGCCTTGCACAGCACAGCATTTATGATAATCGATTATTGCTATGTTATTATTGATATCTATTATCTAATTATAACATCGATTTCTATAGCACTTCAGATATAAACACTATTTGGCGCCGAAACTACTGAACAACTGAACTCAATATTACAATAACTTCTGATTAAAGTCACATTTGTTCCGATTAAATGTTTTTTAAGAGTAAGAAGTCTGGATTCAGCCGACACTTATGCAATAACTCGTGACTCTGATAATGTTTCGGAGCCAGACTTTTCAAGATTATCTGGGCATTTATATTTATTTCAATTAGCTTGCTAAAGTTTATTAATTTCAATAATGATCCGTATAATTAGGCTGAATAAGGCTAATATATTGCCATGTTTAAATTGCATAAATAATTGGCCAGGCCCAAATAAATATTAGCAAGACTCATTTTCTGACTCAAATTCAAAGGACTGTAGACTTATTACATTAGAAATAATCAGTGACTGTCTGCCAGGGATTCGGTTCAAACGAGTGATTGTGCGATAAGTAAGTGATTATTATTTCAAACAATTATATAATTCAGGAATAATTGCTTTTAACTTATCGGACACTCGAATACTATACTGATATCACCTGAGCTGAGCTGAAACTACTAAAAATAACTCACATGCTATCTGTATGAGGCCATTGATAAGGAATGGTGTCTTTAGGCTCTCTCGCCTGTCATCAATCATATCAACACTTTGTGCGGATTTGTTGACAATCGTCTCATTCAAAACAAACTGTTGGTCAGGACTTGCAGTAATCGGTTCGTCCTTAAGGAACAATTGATTGACAATTGGCGACAAAACAGTGCCGATGCCAAACATGAACTGGATCAATTGCAGGAACGGCGCTGACCTATTCTGCCAGATCTCTATCAGCCATACGTTAGCTATACTGTTCCAACAGCCAGAGCCTAAGCCCACCGCAAGACCGCACAGGTAGATATCAGAAAGTGATCGCGAATATGGTATTAGAATGGATGCGATGGCCATCAGAGCCAGCAAAACAGATGCAGTCATCTGTCGGTTCAGGTATTTGTATAGAAAGCCAACTGAAATCATATATCAAACAAACGTAAGATTTTGCGAAACTAACGATTAATTTGAAATAAATCTAAGAATAATCAAGAATTCACTTACAAAGCGATCCAATTAAGTAACCGATGGAAACAAATGTATTGAAAAGTGAGATATTATTCATCGATGTGTTTAATATAAATTTCAAGTCAACCATAACAGAGAAAAACATATGTCTAGTCATACCCTATAAGACAAATAATACAATTATAGAATATTCTTATACAGAATTGAGACAAAAAAAATGTGCAAACTTACAAACGCGGTGTGATTTAAGAGCATTATTATCGTATAAACATATTTATCCCAATTATTTGACTCCTTTTCCGGATTTATAGCATTTTTTTCTTTTAAATTAACTTTCATTTTGTTATTGAATATTAGTTTTAATTTTATATAAAATATCAAAACTCTGAACAAAAATAAGAATATTTTTTTTCTCTTTAGTCGATACAGAACTTAATTGAATTAAAGTTTGAATCAATCAAACCTTTTTATATCCAGAACCCTTCATGATTTCTGGCACAATCATATTTTATACTGATTATAAATATTATCAAATATATTACAAAATATATGAAACTTAACTCTCGATACTTTTTTTCAAGTGTTTTATGATAAGAGACTAATAATAAATGTCTTCATTGGCCACAAAAGTGCTTATTTCGGTAATCTTGATAAACAGCACAATTGAATTCACATAGTTTTCAGTTATTATATGTTTTTGTTTGAAAATTGACAACAAATTCATATAATTTTGTTAACAATTAATGCAAGTCTTCGGAAAAGTTTTCGGAATATTTTTCTGTAATTTATTTAAATTTTATTTATGAGACACATATCGACTAATTTAAGACATTATTCGTAACAAACTGTTCAACAATTTTCAGCACTAGAAATGCGAAAACAAATTCAAAATTAATTTCTTAATTCAAACAAAAATTAAAAAGTGTTGTAAGACTTGAACTCATTTGAAGTGAAAAAATCTTTAAAACGATATTTAAATAAATATTGCTTTCGATTAAATTGTAAATAAATTATATAAAAGTGAAAATATTTGAATTTCCAGACAATCTTAACCATTCTGGCAGACATTCCTATATGTGTTGATCATAATTGACCCAAAAATCTTATCAAACAATTCCGAAAACATTTAAAATACTGAATCAGTTTTCAGATATCAAACACTGTATAACATTGTGTATACAAAAGCAATAATCGGTTTATATTGAATGAAAAATATGCAAATTTTATCTGAAATTTACAACAATTTTAACCATTTCTATAATCGGGTGAAGTTGAATAAGCTAGGTCAATTATATGACATCGATTGTGGTTGTTCTCAAAAGTTTTTCACTTCATGTCTGGCTTTGAAGTATCGATTGAGACATAAAATGATTTGATAAACAAATCAAAAGTTTTTTAATTGTTTTGAAGAGTGCTTTCATATCAATGTATTTATGCAGAGATTGCAATAAAACGGTTAATGTAAGCAAAAATGCAATTCCTCTCATGGGTTGAAAACTTGGGATTTATTTCAGATATAAACAAAGAATACTATCATGGTGATAATTGAGTTCATGTTTTGATTTTCTTCTGATTCATAAGAAATCCTTGCATTTGTTGCCCAACAATTCCGGGATCTAATCCTTTATCTGTTCGAGCATTCAATGTATTTCTATTAATATTTCAATTATATTATTGTATTATTGATTGGATAACACTTTTCTGTCTAATTTCGGAATCTATTTATTAAAACAAAAAAATGTCAACAATTCTATCGAAATGAAAGTCAACTAAAATGATAGTCAAAAAGTTGCTATTCAAAAGATAAGCCAGGGTGTAATCTAGTGCAATTTTAGCTTATAGAAATTTGCGAAGGGAAATCAGTCAAAATTCATCCGAGGTCGAAATCAAGAGCCTTTTACCTCAGACCTAGATGTTGAAAGATTTTGAAACAAATCAGGTCAATTCAATATCACCGGATTTTGGAACACATTTTCAAAATACCCTTACCCTTACTAGCTTTCTTTAGAGCTTGCACATCTCTAGCTCAAGTGTATTCTGAGCTTTTTAATGGCTATTCCCTTATATTTGAATTAACTTCTATTATAAATAAATATTGATTTTATTTAATATCTAATTATGTTTTCAGACATAACCTGAGATAACGATGGAGTCATAAAATGTAAATAAAACTGAAACTGAATTTTACAGAGTTTTCTAATATCTGTTCCAAATTTTATTAGCAATGTGTTCAAGGAAGTCGCAGCTGAAACAGATCTCACTATAAGATCGCAGAGTAAACTTATTGGAATCGGTTTGGAATAGTCTGGTATAAACTCAATATGAAAAGTGAATCTAAAAATTTGTGCCTGATATGGTACACATGCCTTGAGTACTTCTATCAGCTTATCAAAAGATAGTGAGAAAGAGTTTTGACGCCAATTGTCTAATGTATTGACTGAACTCATGTTAATATGAATGTCATTATTCTTATGTTCTTTGCAATCAATAACTGATTAAACACTTATCAAAGAAAATATTATTTGAAAGTGTGTTGAAACTGACCTAAACTAGTTTAATACACTTAATAACCTCTTGATTATAATCAAATTAACCTTGTATTTTAACAAGCATAAATTTTGCCGTGATTTCTATGGAATAAATTATGCCATTAATTGTTTGCTATACTTTTTAACCCGGAATATAATTACATAGTTTGCACAATCAATTCAAATATTTAATTAAATTTATTTTTTCAGCAAAACTTGTTTTAAAGAATTTTATATAAATGTTTCGAAAAACAGGAAAAGACTATAAAAAGCAGATCTATTGGATCCGACAAAATACAACATTCCTTCCATACCTTTCATAAGAAACTTAATACTCAAAGAAATAGTATTTTCTGATAAAAATTTTAGATTATTTTTTTCAATAACTGAGACAAAAATGTTTATATTATTTATTTTCGTTACTTATATTTTGCTTATATCTAACTGTGAATGCAATGCAAATAATTATTCAAACTTTGCTGCAATTAATAATAGATTTGCATTGAATTTGTTGAACGTTTTGCCTAATAATCAGAATAACTTTTTCTCTCCTTTGGGAATAACCTCTTCATTGGTTGTGCTATTGAATGGTGCAAATGGTGCTGCAGAAGAAGAGCTGAAGAATGTGCTGGACATCGAAGAATATAGTAATAACTAATTACTAATTACTGTTGTTATAAGAGTCAAACTCTGACCCAAATTATACATAGACTACAGTAGACTTGGATTAGAGTTAGGCTTTGATAAAATAAGCTTAAAATGACCTTTCTTATTTTTATAATTTATTTTTCATTTAGAGCTCAATAAGATTGACGAAGATATGAGAAAAAGTTTAGAATCAATAGAAAACAAAATTGAAAATGAAGTCAACATTCGTTTATCCAATCGTATACTCATATCAAATAGATTTGTCAAAAGTTTCAATAATTATATGAAAAACAATAGGAATTCCGAAATAAAATTCGTTAACTTTAACAGAAATTTTGATTTTATTGCGATTGAAAATAATCGTTGGATTGAAAAGCAAACGAAAGGCATATTTAATAAACTTTTTAATAACGATCTGAATAGCAATACATCTCTAGCCATAGCCAACAGTATTTACTTTCAAGGCTTTTGGAAAAAAGGATTTACACAGAAGTATACGACAGAAGAAGACTTCTTCAGCACTGATGGACAGGAAAGTGGTTCAAAAGTGGATACAATGAAGATTTGGAAACGACTTAAATATGTTAAGAGTCAGGAATTGAATGCATCTGTCATTGAGTTACCAATTCGTGAAGACAGCAATATATCATTGATTATTGTAAGTATAATATAATATTGTTCCTTGTTCGATATTTTACCTTGTTCCAATATACCTGAGTTAAACTTACATAGGAGCATACAAACGTACCCTGTATAATATTTTATTTGCATGTCTGCAGATGTTTCCCGATTATAAAGAAGGATTGAATGAACTTTGCAGCAAATTGAATGAGCCTGTGCTCAATCAAGTGCTCAATGAGGTGCTGAACATCAATGAGACAAACTTGGTGTTATCATTACCCAAGTTCATTATCAAATCAGGTTTTATATAATATTTTCATTAAAGTTATTATGATTTTTGATTATTTGTTTGCTTAGAATATGATTTAGAAAAACCGCTCAAAAGTTTGGGTTTGAATACACTGTTTGAAGAGATGACAAACTCAACAGATATTAATGGAGACAATAGTTTGCGTTTATCTCATGTCATACATAAGGCATATATCGATGTTAAAGAGGAAGGCATTCAGTCATCCGAAGTGTCAGATATTCTATACATCAATCCGTTCATCAGACACACAGCCATCAAAGTCAATAAGCCTTTCCTATTCCTCATCAGAGATCATATTTCGGAACTTATATTAATGTTAGGACAGATTAGAAGACTTTAACAGAAAAATACTCTTTTAATGAAAATAATTATGATTTTGGAAAAAGAAAATATTTATTTGAAAATAAAATTTATTTATTTTTTTGCAAAATATTTTTTTTTTGTTGATAAAAATGAAACTGAAATTCAAGTTTAAAGTGGTTTAACGTGTTTAACGAACTTATATTTTTGAAACTACTGTAGTTCAAAAAGATGTTTAAATTATTCAGTTATTTCTGTTGTGAAGACACAAAACTAGAATTTTTGCCAACAACCTTGATATAACTTTCCGGTCAATAGCAGTGCAATTATTTTGAACTTTTTATTTCATTTATAATACTTGTCTGTATTGGAAGTGTTGGAGAATTTCTTAAATAAAATGTTAAAACCAATACTAATAACTGTTATTCTTATATCAAATTCAGTGCTAATCAAATCAGATAATAAAGGATTCGTAGAAAAGAATAATAAGTTGTCTTTGAATTTGTTGAATGTTTTGCCACAAAATCAAAACAACTTTTTCTCGCCGTTGACTATAACTTATTCTTTGTTAACGCTATTGAATGGTGCGAATGGACTGACCGAAACTGAGTTAAAGAATGTGCTCGACATCAAACAGAATGGTATAATTGACCAGATCATTGATAAATGATTAACATTTTTATCATATTCTCCTTATTCAGAGACAATCAGCTCTTTTAATGACAATATAAAGAGTACATTGGAGTCAATTCGTGACAAGAATGTCAATGAAGTCATTGTTCGCTTTGCATCTCGTATTCTGACCTCAAATACGTTCAATTTGTCGGCAAATTTTCAAAACAATATAAGAGATAATTTCAATTCAAGTATAGATTTGGTTGACTTTAGTAGAGATGCTCAGAATATTACCGATACTATCAATGGTTGGATTAGCGAACAAACGAACGGCAAAATTGATAGACTGTTTGGTCTATTAGAAAACGATACACTCCTTGTCATAACCAATGCCCTGTACCTGAGCGCCGGATGGGATATACCATTTGACGCGTACTCTACAGCTGAGGACAATTTCTATAATTTTGATGATTCGGATGATATGCCCACAAAAGTACAAATGATGCGGAATAGCAGGAAATTCAAGTATATATCGGATTCACGAATAAACGCATCCGTAGTTGAGGTGCCGTTCGTTGAAGAAAGCAATATATCTATGATTATTGTGAGTCAAACCTAATTGCCTAAAATGTGTCGGCACAATTTTTATTATTACTTACGATAAAATTTATTTTAATTTCTATTTATTTTCAAAAATACTGAATTTGTGTCCAGATATTACCGGATGAAAGACGTGGTTTGAATAAAACAATTGAGAATTTAGATTCAGAGACATTGAATACAGCTGTGAATAACGTGCTGAATGTTAGCCGGAAGACTCAATTGGATCTGTACCTGCCTCAGTTTCAATTGGAAACAGGTATTCATTAATCATATTTATTTAATCTTTTAATTGAAATATTTATTTATAATTTATTTTTTGTTTCAGAATATAATTTGAAGAATTCGCTCAAAAAGCTGGGCTTGAGATCAGTGTTTGAGTCGAGTGCAGACCTGTCGGGTATTACTGGTCATAACGACCTGCATGTGTCCAAAGTTATACATAAGGCTGTATTTAAAGTCAATGAAAAGGGTGCCGAAGCCTCGGGTGCAGTCGGCATTGTAGGCGTTCCACACATCTGGATACCGCCTGTCCAGGTCAAAGTTGACCGGCCATTCCTCTTCCTACTAATTGACAACAAGTCCAGTTTAATCTTATTCGTGGGTCAGGTGCTGGCAGTGCAGACATAAGAATATTCTTTTGATTTCTTTCCATCCGTTTTGCTTTGACTTCAAAATTGAATCAAAAATAAGTTTTCAAACATTTATGAATTGAAAATACATTTAAATATTTTGATTATTTATTTAAAATATTTTTAAATGTATTACTCTCTTATGTATTGTTCTGTTTATGGTTGTCATTAAATCCGGTGTTTTCTAACATTTATAATAAAATGTCTATATTTTCGTTGTTATCCTAAACAATAAATTAACCATTAATTAGATGTCAAACGAAAAGACCTTCGATTTTGCAGTACTTTATGTTATCTCAACAAAAACCTGTATAGAAATTGACGGGAAATCAAAGTTTTGTTTCGGATGACAACAAATTCAAAGGAAAGTAATGTCTTCTTCAGAGAAAAGCGAAACATAAAAAATGATTTCAGTTGTGATAAAGTATAGAAAAAAAATATTTAATAAATAGTGTTTTGAATTAATATAACTTAATTGCATAAAAAGTCTCTTCTCATCGAAATTCGTGGAAATTCAGTCACTTCTGTGTTATTTATTAAAATATTTTTCATTTCATGACTATTGCATTGATTACTTGTTTTGACTCAATTGAAATATTCTGGAAAATATTCAAAACTGTTTTTGCCTCTATATGACTAACATATATGAAAAACAAGTTTCAGATAAAGTATTTTAATTTATTGTATATTTTAAGGCAATTAATGGAAAAGTTTTTTCTTTGTGTTTAGGAATCAATATTTTTAAGACATTTTTGTAGTTATTATAAAAATGTTTCGAAAGTTTTTGTTGATTTTCTTGTTTTGTTTGACAATTGATGTTAATTGTGAACCGAATCAAAATGATTTGATAAGCATTAATAATAAATTGGCTCTGGATTTGTTGAACACCTTTCCGACCGATAAAAATAATTTCTTTTCGCCGATAAGTATAACAACGGCTCTGCTTATGGTTATGAACGGCGCCAACGGTTCGACTCAACAGGAATTCCGACAACTTTTCAATTTTGATGAAAAATGTAAAATAAATTAATATTCATTTTTCTAAGACTTCTTGAGGTTCTCTTAAAAATTTCATAGTAGATCATATATTGGGCGGGGATGGAAGGGTCAAGGGTAACTATAGAATAGGAGAGTAAGTGCAGGGAAGGAGAGGGACTATAGACTTACTTAATATTAATTGTTTTATTTGATATTTTTGGTTAATTTTATTGTTATTTAATTAACAGATAATTTCAAACAAATCAATACTGAAGTGAAAACAATTTTAAAGACAATTGACCGAAAAGAGAGTCAGAATCTGATCATAAGATTAGCTAATCTTATATTGACATCCAATGACTTTCCAATGAAAAAAGATTATCAAAAAGTGATGTCCGATATGTTTGACTCGAGTGTAGAAGCGGTCAATTTTCATAACAATAGCCGTCAGATTACCAATGATATCAATGAATGGGTTTCACAGCAGACCAACAGAAAGATCAATAATGTCTTCGATGAAGATCTGTCTGCGAATACGGTTATGGTTTTGTTGAACGCTATATATTTCAAAGGGATGTGGAAATACCTGTTCGACAAGAAGGACACACAAAAGGGTGGTTTCTTTGACTTCGGACGGGAAGAGACTATTCTCGTCGATATGATGACAATGAAGAGGAGGTTTAAGATCAAAAATGTGGACGAATTGGACGCAAAAATGTTTGAAATGCCATTCGTTGCCGGAAGCGATATGTCTATGATTATTGTGAGCTTTGTTTTATAATTTATTTCAATTAAACTAGGTCGCTCAATTCCTCACATTACTTGTTGGAATTTAAAAACAATTTTGATTAATTAGTAAATTAACTAGCACAATAATGAAGGCAGTTAAAAGTTAGATTATTTATTCAGCAATTGTTCAAGTGCATTTTCGAGCAGTTGCGAAAAGGAAATTAATAAACTAGCTATTGATGATTCTTGATTCAATTATAAGACGGATAGGTATTTCCAATCAATTAAATTGCTAGTAGAAAAATTACCTTGGTTTGCATTTTTCCATTAACCTAAACAAAAGCACTGTTATTGTTACTAAAAATAATAAACGAGTTATTATTTTATGAATAAGTATTAGATTTAAGTCATAATAATTTCAATATCCTTCAAATGAATCCTCTTATCAGATGTTACCCAACAAAATCGATGGCTTGGATGAGATGACCAGAAAGTTATCGTTGAAAACATTGAACGAAACTATTAGAGAGATCAGGAAAAGGCGAGGACTGACTAATACTCTTATATTTCCAAAGTTTAAGATAGAAAGCGGTAATTGAGTTGTCATTTCATATGAGACAGAAATAAAATACTGATAAATATTTTTGAATATTATATTTGTGTAAAGAATACAATTTAAAGGATTCGCTGCAAAAACTGGGCCTGAAATCCATGTTTGAAGACTCGGCAGATCTGTCCGAAATCAATGGCAAACGCAATCTGAAAGTATCCAAAGCCATACATAAGGGCTATATAGAGATCAACGAAGAGGGAGCAGAAGCAGCCGCTGTCACCAAATTCGTGGTAGTCTTAAGAACATTCAGACAGAACCTGATCGCAGTGGACAGACCTTTCATGTTTGCCATCGTTGACCAGAAGTCAGGTCTTATCTTGTTTTTAGGCCAAATCCGATCACTTTCTTAATCATAAAATGTTTGACTTTTCGCGCATTTAATTACATATAATATAGAAATGACTCATAACTTATGGCTTTCTATTAATTTTGTAATCAAATAATGTTTTAATTTAATTAAAAATAAGATTCATATGAATACCAGTGCCACGTATTTACTTAAACATAGATTGAAAAATATATGAGATTTAGTTACAATTATTGATATGCATTGACATTATAAGGTATAGATGGGCACAAATGAAAAATGTATAATATTGCAGCGTAAGCTAGAAAGAACATTGTGACCCAAGATTTAGTATCAAGGACATTTTTTGTTTGAAAATGGGTGCGAACGATAGTAGTGACCCTAAGGACCATAATAGCAGAAGGAAAAACCCGGAACTCAATCAGGGAGGGCGCCAGAGGGCGTCAAAGTCGAGAATTTCAGAATCATTTTCCTGGACATATACACATTGATTCCTGCTAAT
>JAQIWA010002048.1:0-14865 GCA_034693305.1 Eueremaeus valkanovi
TCCGAACTTCAACTCAACATTACATAACATAATAGCTTTTCTTTCCATCATTTATCAGTCAATGTTATGCATAGCCAGAAAAAAAGTACTACTTGTGCTATAACCGACTGTGCATTCCGTATATAATATATGATTATTAGCGATGATTTGCAGTCTTCCTGAGCTCTTGTTAACTGTTTTGTTCAGTTTAGTCGCTCATCAATAGAAGGGTTAGGTTTTTAATTTTGTCGGTAAACGTAATATTATTTTTTGCGAATAAATATTTTCTACTCTTTTTTTTATTGCTCTTAAAGTTTTTTATAATCGCCATAAATAATATCCGTAACTCCTCTTAAACTTCTTTATTATTTTATTCATTACTATCTGTTCATATTTTATGAGCGCATGAAATAAGAAGAAAAATAATAATAATTTATTTTCCTATTGTTTCGCTCTCTTTAATCAGCTGTAACTTTGATGTTACAGATATTTTTATTTATGCTTATCAAGGTTATTCATTACGAATGGGAATTGTACCGAAAGGTTTTTTATTATTACCAAGTGAATATATTTTTTATTAAAATTTTTTTCAATTAATATGCGTTAACAAAACACTTGAAAATTATCAAGACGATATTTATCCTTCATGAAAATAATATTCGATATGTAGATTATTTTTATAGACAAAACTATATACTCCGCTATTGTTAAAATTGGAACTAAAATATTCTGAATTATTATAATTTTTTATTTATATAAAAATTCAAATATTTTTGACAAATTAGCGAAAAATAATTTCTTCACCAAGAATACCAAGATTATTAGAATAAGACAAAATATATAGTTATATAAAAATATAATTAACATGTACAGTTTGGATGCACAAGTATCTACATATTAATTAGGGTTATATTTAGCATTTTCCACACAAATTGTGTGAAAATTTTAATTCAATTAGAAAACACATAAACAGTATTTAATAATAACATAACGAATGAAAAGCAATTAATTTTATATTTTTATTTCTGATTCAAACAAAACTTTTGAATCCAAAGCCAACACACAATTAGTGCTATAATTGTGTTTAATTCACTGCTATTTTCCTAATGAGTTCAGAGAATTGTTCAACACTTTTGTCTTCTCTATAATAAAACAATAGAGAACTGACTGTACATCAAATTGCAGACAAAAATCATTTTTTATGCTTTGTTTTCATTCAAACTCTCTTTATGTCTATAATTAACTAACGTTTGAGAAATATTCGTCTATTTTATGATAATATTATTTTTGTGTTTGAGTTCATTGCTGTTTATGTTATCCTATTGTTTAGTTCTATTCAATTAACTAGGGATGTGCAAGGGTGGGGTATAGACGAAATGCAACCCTGAGGTCGAACCAAGTTGCCTTTTCGCCTAGGTTACCCCTAGGTTGGCAAATATTGTGGGGAAAATTCGTTAAGCTTGGGTACCCCTGTCCCTTATCTATATCGGAGAAGATTTTCGAGATAGGACCTTGACATTTTGGAGCTTGCACATATATACAATTAAGTATGGGTGGGATTCATAGTTACGCTATTCTTCATGTTTACGGTCTCATCCCTGTGCGCTGGTTGGGAATGTTACCTTTATACCTGTCCGTTAATAACATACCAGTATAAATTAAAGCATCACATTAGCCATGCATATCAAATGATGAATTCTGATCTGAACTTATAGTTTTCAGTATAGCGTAGAATAAATTAGAATTTATTATTTGATATGCAATTAAACAGTAGTATTAAAAAAATATAAGTCTCATCTGTGTAATTAGGCTCAATTTCTTTTTATTCCCGGATCAAACTCTTTATAATTTAGCCTTTCATTTATTTTTTTTTATCTTTATTAACCTTTGTCTTTCTAGTTTGATCAAGATAAAATTTTTATAGATTTATCAAATAAATAGCACTTTTACTGATTAAGTGTAAATACACGGAACAGAATGCGTGGGAAAACGGTACCGGATATATGTGTATACTTTCACCTCTTGTACAAATATTTATTGACACTTTTATTTCATGTAAATAAACTAGGATACTTTACATAATTTAATAGAATGTGTGAAATTCAACGTGGCTAATATAATAAACGTTGTGTACAAACTGTATTTTAATCTTCTTTGTTATCTGTAATTCCCAGCTTGATAACATTTTATAATACAGGCTTATCAATGCAATTTCGTAATTTTATTCAATGTGAATTTTGAATTTGTTTCTTAAAAGAATAATTTTGTTGATATTCTTGAGTGAAATTTTGTTTGAGTTAAAAAATTTACATTTATTTAGAAAAAAAATTTTAGGATTCACTCGACAACTCTGTTTGGCTGTGAAGTGAACGGAACCGGTTTAGACATATATTGTTAAGAAATAAAATTTTAATTTATTTATCCGATTAACTGTTCAGCAATTCTTTTGGTTCGATCGCTCTTTACGTTTGAAAAGCTTTTAAACTTTGATTTATGGATAAAATACAGCAAAAAAATAATAATAACAAATAAAAAGTTTCGCCAAAAGAGAGTATTATATAAGCTGTCAATCAATCAATATTTCCTTATTAACCAAAACATGAAGAATAAGAATAAAACGAAAAATATTTTGTATATAAAAAATGATTTGAAAGTATGAATGAATAACCCGTTTAACAGATTTTTTTCTAACTTTTATAGAAAAATCACTGCCATTGCCCTTAATTTTTACCTTTATATTGAAAAATGAAATTATTTGAAAAATTAACTTTCATTTCCAAACTTAGGAAAAAACAAATGTTTATTAACCAAAAATTTGCTGTATTTTGAAATACATATAAAATAATATCAAATAAAATATATTACAGTTTTCATACGAATTATGACTAAAAAAAATATTTTGATATAATTTATTACACATTCTATCCATATAAGAGAAATCAATAATTATTTACAAAACCCATGAACTGAATAATAAAAATGTTTATTTCGTAAAAATCTTATATAAATTATCGTCAAATTTAATTAGAAAAATAAAAATCACAAAAAACACTCTAATATTCTCCTTTCGTATAGATTTTCTGTAGGATTACTATAATTCAGCCATAAATGCAAAAACTCATAAACCAAATAGTTATTCATAAGTAATGTCTTTCTTGTTTTGATTTACAAAAAGCGCATAAATTATTGCTTCGAAACCCATATATTAGTGAACATCAGATGAAAAAAATTATATTCTTTATTATAATTGAATGAATTGAAAGCAAATTATTTGACATGAATTCAAAAAAGTAAATATAAATAATTTGAATGTTAAGTGAAATCGTAAGCAAATGATTATAAATTAGTATTCAATTATTAGGGTTAGGAAAGGCCTAGAATTTCCTTATTTTTCTATTATATGGCATAAAATGTATTGAAATTTCCGATAATATTAATCATTATATGATTTTTTGGGAAAATAATTGTTTAAATTTGCAAAAGATTTTTATAATGAAAAACACATTTATTATGCAATCAATGTTTTACTTTCTCTCCTTTTATTTTATTTTGTGCATGCTAATTTATTTATTATTCCTTAGACAAACTAGATAGCTTACATTTCTACAGTTTACAGAAAAAAAGTTGTCTCGACACAAATCCTGTTCATTAATCCCAACGCTCGTCCAATTCATCTTATTTTTAAGGTTTAATTATTTTTCTGTTTTAAAAGTTTAAATATAAGTAAAAGTGTTTTTCGAAAATAAAAGCGAAAAATAAATAAAAATTATTTTAAATTTATATAACATTTTTGGGCGATATCTCTGTAATAAATATGCCATAAAATAAGAGCCTATTTTATGGGTTATTTAACTAATAGTTTGGCGAAAAATTAATTACTTATTTTAAAAATCATAAATTTGAGCTAAGCTTCATTTATCTCAATGTGATTTACCAACTTTTTTCCATAAGCTAATAAAATAAAGTATACAGGCTATAATTATTAACATGATAATTATAATTTATTCCATCTATGCCTAATTGCCTAATATTTAAAAATGCACAAGGTGTAATTATTCAATTTCGAATGCAATTACACCTTGTATAATGTTTGACATGTTCTGTATCATATTTATAATTAATGGTTAATAATTCCATTTTGGCTACAATTTTATGCATATTTTTTCTGATGATTTTTTTTGTTTTTTCTTAATATTAATTATATATAAATATTAAGTTCACGTTCACTATCAGCAGAAAAAATCTGATAAATGATAATCGAATTCTTGAAAATCCAAAGTAAAAGTGTATTTCATTTGATTTATACGGAATGTCAGTTAATATAACAGCAGAATAAGGAAATGTTAGTCAAAGATCTGTTTGAGACTATTAGTTAACGCCCGATACAGATAAATCATATTTTATATACAAAATATAATTTCGAAACAAGTATGACCCTTTTGTTGTTACCTCATATTCTTATATTCATTCAATATATCTAAACATTGCTAATATAGATCTATTCCTGAATCGTTTCAATAAATTCGTTGATAATAAAAGCCCTCCTCAATCTCAATATTAGTATTACATTGCTAACATGTAACCATTTTTATATTTTACCTTTATGAATTTATTTGGAACGTTCCTTTTCCTATGATTTAAAAATTACTAAAACTTTTAATTAATCTATTTGTTTAAAATAGAATGTCTATCCTAGGTCATAATTCTAACTTCTCTCGAATAATAGTGTTAGTGTTAATTATAGGGACATACATCTTGACAAATCTATAACCCCTTCTTTGATAGGAAGTTAAATTAAAATACTAATAATCTATTGAATATTTGAAACTAATTTTTCTGATTCAATACATATTTATTGCTTTTATTGTTTTACACTTTTTAATACATTTTTTAATATAATTATAATTTGTTTTTTTCTGAATAATTATATTTATTGGAAAAAAAGTTATCTTTTTTCTGCATTTTTATCGCCAGTAAGATCGGAACCAATAGTCAGACAGTTTGAGTGTAAATCTTGTCATAAATCAAAAGATTATTTTTTCCTTTTCTTATCGAATGTATTGATAATAATAATTATTATTTTATTTTTAATTAAAACTTCAAACTTCTCACCACTTGTTTGGAAAGTCAGCTTTCATTCAGATTCTTATAAATTAAGCCTAACCTTCATTTCACAACTTTTTTGTAGATTTATCGCCAGATTTACAGTCGTATAGAAAGAGTGAAAATTATTTATGAAATATAAAACTCTATCAAAAAAATGCTATAATTTTTATGTTTTATTTGCCTTTTATATCGAAATTCTGTTTATTTATTTCATTGCATTCCGACTCCACTTACAGTTATGGTTAAAATTTATGATAAAATAATTTCTTAATTATATGTCTTAATTGCAAAACCAACCAAAACTGTAACTCAAGATATCATATGATTTTGAAATATATTATTGAAAAATAATAATTAAAATAATAATTATTCCGATTTTTTCCGATAATTATGAAAATTAGATAATTTTTTTCGATACATATAATTATGGAAAGAATTTCTTCATAAAAACTAATTTCAAGAATAACTTAGTCGTGGGTTGTATTATGTATGCATAATAAATGTAACAAGCTCCCTTTAAGCCACATTCAGTTCAAGCGATAATCAATCAAATAATTTAAAAATAAACGGAAAGTAATATTCATTTAAATAAACTTTCTATAAAAGTCACCTGAGCTCAATTCTGAAGCACCGGAATATTTGAATTAATAAATAAAATTATTTTTCATCCAATTATTCCATCTTTTTTCGCATAAAAATTTAAAATAAGTTTTTGTTTCAGTTATCGAAATGAATACTAATTCGAAAGAATTTATTTTTATATTTATTTTATGTAATTATTATTATTTTTTATGAAGAATTCATACAAAGGTTACAATAAATTACTTCTAATTAATTCAGAGCTAATGTTGTTTCAGTGTATAATTTATCCATTAGTCTAATGAAAGCAAAATATTGTTCCGAATATTTTTGTTAATATTTTTTATTTATTTAAATCAAAATGAATTCCAAATAAGAAATGCTATTTATCTAAATAAAACCAAAATATATCTAGATTATTATTCTGGCCACATACGGAGATTATTAAATAGATTAATTGCAAAATAATTTCCTATTAATTGAGCATGCAGAAATTGAAGCAATTTAAATAATTCATCTATTAGATATAGGGCAGTTTGTATTCAAACAGTTACTTGTTTAAAAATTATCTAAGGTGATGAATTAGTTGTTCCATGTTACTTTTAAATTTTTTTTTGGAAGACATCAGCAAGCTCTCTATTTCAATGCATGGTAAAAATTTATTACGAGTTAGAAGGATATCAATAAACTAGCTTGGAGTTCTAAAAATAACCTAAGTCAAGCAAATGATCAACCCGATTAATTTTATATTGAGTTGAATTAAAAAATGTATTTTTTGTTTTATTATTCTCTTACAGTTTGCTTACATTTTTATAAAAATGCATCAGAATGTTATTTATTATTAATAAACTAGCTTGGAGTTGAAATTCATGAAATTCTAGAAAAAAAATAACCTAGCATAGACAAGAAAGTTGATATGGACGCATCAATGTACTCCGATTACTAATATATTGAGTTGAATCGAAAACAATTTTTTATATTATTATTCTCTTACAGTTTGCCTACATTTTTATACATTAATAATTTTACCTGTATTTAGCAAGGTGATAAGCTTGCTAAACTTAATATTATATAATCCATTTGAAACTAAAGTGCATTTGAATTAATTTTTTTGTTACAAATATTATTGTTCTCGTGACTGACCCTAAAATATATTTGATTGTTAAGTTTTATCCATAAAATGCATTTTGAATACAAAATTGATTTTCTCTAAGAATTTTACGCAAAAAATTTGAATAACTTTTTTTCGTTTGTATTAACAATTGTAATGAATTCAAACACATATTAAACTGCGGTTAAGATAATTATGAGCCGACGAATCGATTACAGTATAAATGAAATTAAATTAATAAAAAAAAATCAAAGAAAAAAATGTTTAGGAAATGAAATAAAATTAATGGAAAAAAATAATAAAATCAATTCAACTGAAAAAAAATAAAATATTATTTTCTAATCGTTTCGCTTAAGACTTATTTCTTAACATTTTATATGTTTTGGTCATTCGTTTAGAAAATAATATTTTTTCTTATTATTAATTATCTGTTAAACGGATAATAAATTAAATTCAATTAAAAATCAAAACGAAAGCTCGATTTTAATTTATAATGTATAAAGATTATTTTTGTGGGCGCACCTGTATGCATTTATTATGGGATTAAGCATTGATACCTTGTTATTATTCATCGTATGTATAGCGGATTAAACTTTATTTCTGTTGAGTTTTTGAAATTATTTTCTTTATTTCAATACATTTTTTTCGATTAAATATTAGTTTAATCAGAATTTTGATGATTTTTTTGGTTTATAAACTGACACATTTTATGCGTTGATTAAAATGACCTAACCTGAAAAATATCAAATAACTATTGGGTAACACATCACTGAATTTATTAAAAATTTAGCAAAGCTACTTTTATAGACTTTTATGAATATTTTTATTCGTTTTGAAAATAAAAGTAATTTTTTTCTAATATTTGAAAATTCTTTCGTATAATAAATCCACCAGAACTCAAATGAATATTAATTTTTCGGTTGAATAGCAATTATGGATCAAAAAGTATTTATACATTCTTTGCATTCAATGTATATTTTCTGAATAATTACAGCCCAGGCATAGGTCAGCAGAACATCCCTTCCCAGAGAACATAATACTCGTACCGAACGATCGAATAGCTTAACAGAAATTAATTGTGTTCTCAGAAAACAAGAGATAACTAACAAAAAAAAGAATAAAAATTAAAAACAAGTTGAATGACTCGAAAGATGAAATACTTATTAAAACATCACTTTATGTATAGTCTGTTCTGTTTATAAAACAGTATTTTTTGGAAGCCTTACATAGAATAAATAAATAAAAAATATAATTCAAATGAATTTATATTATTGAGCGGGGTAATATAAAATGTATATAAATATATTATTAATTGATTTCTTAGCCATCCCCAAGATTATTTATTAAAGTTTTTTCTCATTATTGAACATAAAATATAATAATTTATTACAGTTTTCAAAAAAATTCATATTTTATTTATCTTGATAAATACCTAGAATATTTTGAAGCTCGTGCTTATTGTTATGAATACGAAACTTATTTTACGTGATTTCAAATCAAAATTAATATTTCAATAAAACATATTATCATTACTGTTAAATAATGATAAGATATAGGTACAAGGGCATCTGTATAAAGGAAGATTAATGTTGGTGCTTGAAATTATTCATGAATGGCATGAATGGCACCAATAATTACAAGTAGTATTTGATATCATTGTCACTATTTCTTGTAATCAATGTATATATTAATGAATTTATTGTTAATTCTCCTTATCTTACGATTATTTATTCAATAACTTTCTTAAGTAATTAAGTCGTGCTAATCGTTTAATTATCTTGCTCATATAATGCTTGGCTTTATTTTTAATTAGAAAAAAATTCAAATCAATATTATTTTTGTGTACAAACAGTAAAATATAATAATATTTTATATACAACTGAATGTGTATTGAATTCAAGCAAAGCTACGGAAGAGTGAAAAGAAAGTTAAAGTAATAAAAAAATTCAATCCATTCATAGGCTAATCGAATAACTCGTTCGTATTTTTTTATTTTTATCTTTTTCTTTCCGACATTAGCTGTAAGGCTATAATGCAATCGCAAGAAGAGATTGCAATTTCAAGAAGAGATTAGACACAGAAGAGAAGAACATTATATTTTCCAATCTTCCCGAAAGTTGAGCCCCTTTTTCGAGCTCTGGTATTATCTCTATTATATTGTAAGAACACGTTTTCCCTAACTATTACTTAAATACTTTGCGATTCAGTTCACTGTTGAGATGACTTTTCTCTCATTCCAGACAAAAGTCAATATTAAAAAAATAACATTAAGATTGCATCCAAGCTAATACTGGAAAAAATATTCCGTATAGTTTTCTCGTGCAAAACTGTAAAATTACCATGTTCATTAAATTAATATCTAACTTTCTTACTCAATATAACAACAGGTGTAGTGCTATAGACACAAATAATTTTTTTCGCTCACCAAGCTCTTAAAACTTGTTGGAAGCAATTGGAACTTGGTAAAATACAAGATAACGATATATACCGAAATAAATGCTAGTTGATTATTTTGAAATTGAATGAATTTAATTTTTTTTCGAAGTGATAGAAATTATATAAAAACTATTTTATTTGTCTGATATTTTTGGTATGCTATATTAATCGATAAAAATCAGTTAGCAAGTTGAATTGCATAAATAATTTCGAAAATTTTGAGTGAATACTTCTCCATATTAACAAGGATATTCTTTAAGATATGGAAAAGCAAATGGAATTAATTTAATTTACAGTCTTTTCCATTTAAAAAATAATGAACTAGTTACACTTATTTTTTGATATGGTTTAAAAGTATCAAGATTTAATCTATTTAAACGATTGAACAGAATATATGTTTAAATAAATAGTTAATAATTTATTGAGAATTGTCTTATTTTTATTGAGAAAATTGAGTTATTTTAATGATCTGATAGTTTAATGATATGTTTGGGCGAGAAATAGGATGTGTTCCAGCATTTAGTCGATCGACACTATTAGTGCTTACAATCAATGCTCACGTTTTGTTCACTTCTTGACAATTAGTTCTCTTAAATCATCAAAACATTATTAACAGATATTTTAAGCTATTTTTCATGACTTTCGCATAACATCTGCGATACGACTGAACTTTATATCTATATTTCACTTTTCAAACATGAAGTTCATCTGAATATTGTGTGAAATACACACAAATATAACAATAAAAGCAATTATTTTTATATAACCTTAACATTAGTTGAGTTGAAAACAAACTGTATTTTAAGCATAAAAAGCAGTTTCTTATCGACAGAACAAATCTTAAATAGAATATCATATTATCCGGAATATAGTCATCAGATTGCAAAATACACATTACTGTTGATGAAAAAAAGATAAAGGTTAAATATTGTACACAAAGATAAAATTCAAAATACTTTTGTGCAAAATATGATAAATATTTTTTATGAAAAAGTAATTTAATATTCACTTCAAAAGGAATTTTTGATTTTATTCTTTACAAGAATTTCAGTGAATATATTAGTTATGTATCGAAAAGATTGAAAAGAAAATTAAGTTTTCTTTAGAATTGAATTTAAAATCAGCATAACTTCATTTCTGAAGAATACGGATTTACTCTCATATTGAAATGTGCAAGCTAGGTTAAATAAGTAATAGCCGTAAGGGAGAATTACCCTGTATTCTTCCTAGAACTTAAATTAGTAAGGGTGAAGTTCATAAAAATGGCGGACAGAATGACCAACAAACATTACGCGATTATATTTATGATCTAGTCAATATTCTATATGAAATTTTTTTTACTATCTGATACCTTGCTCATCCTTACTCTCATCTCTGTCTTTCATCTCAAAAGAGTTCATTTGACTTATAAACTGGTATTTAAAACAACGCTTTCGGGTGTTTAGGCTTTCTCTCTGCTCTTCACTAATAAAAAGCTTATATCAGACACATGTGAGCGCCGGTACATAACGTCTATAATAAATGATTTATTTTCTGTTTCATTCAACCCATCGATCAATTCGTTTAATAATAATTATTTTTTATCTCCAAATACGAGAAGCACTGATAGTATAAGATTGAGTGCAGGAATAATGTGGAGAGTATTATAAGACACGGATTATTACGGAAATTGTGGTCAAGGCTTCTGACTATTACTGAACTTATCTTTATTTTCTGTATAACAATAGTTCGTTTGATAAACAGATTTTTAATCTATTTTTTTGTATTCTCTTTACTATTATTCCAACTAATCGTTACTACACTTCAAGAGCACAAGTATTTAATCAACAGAATTCACGGTCTGATCATTAGTTACCTTAATATTGCATCTGTTCTTATGGGCGCCTCTGCTCTAATCTCAACGGTATTTGAGTCAACCTTTTCATTAGGAATGCAGAGAAAAAATTACTTTTAGTCGAACTGTAAAACAATAGAAAAAATTCATTAATTGTTGTATTCATTATTGATTTGATTGTTAATGGATTCTGTCGAGACCGAACATTTTGCTTGTTAATTTGAAATTTAAATTGTTAAATTAATTTAACTTGGTGTCCATCAAGGCTATTTCATCAAGATTCAAGCAATCAAAGCAATTACCATGCATGTTTTTAGGTATTTCTAAATTTTTATCTAATTTCTGAATAGACGAATATTGTTCTGGCTAATCAGAATGGAAATTTTTCTATTGCTTTTTAGTGACTCAATAATTATTTATTTATAAAAATATTTTTGTTTTTTCTATTTTTTGCGGATTTTATTGTTTTATTGACTCAAATAATGATAATATTCATGCAATTCATTGATGAGAATGAGTAATATTTTTTCTGATTTCTTTGACAATAAAATTATTTTCTTCATTAGGTTTGCATTGAATACTTGAAAAATATAATAATATTTATTTTATTTATATGTCCCTGAATTAATCAGTAATAGTGAGCCGGATAAGTTTTGTTATCAATTATCTTAAACAAAAATTTTAAGATTGGCACTCGTTGAATCCAATGGTAAATAATATAACCTTGCTTGTTAAATCAAACATTTAATTTATAATTAATAACAGTTTTTGATATATGAAAATATTTTTTCAAAATTTTGTTTTGTTTTAATTTAAACAATAAATTGTTTGCAATATATTTTTGTTATATAATTAAAAGCTATAAAAGCAGTTCATTATTCTTATTAATAGTTTTATGTTATCTATAAAATAGTTTAAACTTTTAAAAAAGTATAGCAAATATGGTATATAAGGATGTGTTTGAACGTTAAGGAGAGGTCTCTTCTTATTATTATCGCATATTCTTATCTAATCTGGGTTTGAGTGTTAAAAGTGTAAAATCATATTTATTGAGCAATTCTTCATAAATACACAATTAGTTTGAATTTTTATTTAGATTTTATGCGATATTTAAGTTTTTTTTTCTTTTATTACTTCCGTAATTAGTAATTACAGTGTATTTTCTATTCATTATTTCAAATATTTTGTATACAATTTGATGGATAATTATAAAAAAAAAATTTTTATAATTTATACTAGACTGTTTATTTACTAGAGTATGCTAGAGTTTATTTAAACTGGGTAAAAATAAACAAAAGTTCGGTTTTAGCCCAAATTGTTATTGAAATTTTAAGCAATTATAATCAGTGTATGTTTAAAATAAAATTACAGTTTTTCTGCTATTTCGAAATCATATAAATTATTAACTAGTTAACATTAATAACCAGATTTTACATAACACAGCTCATCTGAAAAGCACATACTGTAATTTTAATATTTATCTACGTTGATTTGTTTAAGGCAATCAATTTTAAAATCAAACGGATATAAGTTTACTCTTTTTTTACGGAATAATTTTTAGATATTTATTTACCAAGATATTTTAGCACCATGCTTAAAAACAATAATTTTATCAAATATTTATGGGGAAAAAAATTAGAAATTAAAGGAAAATTCAAATCCTTTCCATTAATTCATCACTTTTTTTCTCCAACACCTCATCAATAAACATAAAAAATATTTTAATACATTATTCAGTAATTTATCCTTTGATTTATTACATCAGTTCATAGATTGTGTGAAAATTTGATTTTTATTTTTTCTGCGGAAAAAATATGCGGAAATTCAGACTCGACTCGAAATGAATTAGTGTTTATGTGAATGAATACAACAATAGTATTGTATAAATGACTTTTTTTTGGCCAATGATTTACACATAAGAAAACTGTTTTACAGTTTAAATGTTTTGACGACTGAGTGAGCTATCCGTCAGACGACTGTACAGTTCATAACAGACAACAATAAAAAATGGTTTTACTATTGTGTCCGAACATCTGATATCCAGAAGTATTTTTCCCATTTGATTGATATCCAAAAGGCTTTTACATTAAAAGCATTTTATATTTTTGTTAAACGCTTTTCACTTCACTATTGACTTCACTATTCTTTTTGATAAATTGTTTGATATTTTTCTTGACTGCGAATAATAGCGAGAAGAGTGAGACAGAGATAGTAAGGAAAGCCAAAAAATATATACCTTTCTATCCAATATCAGTTACCTCTGGAGAACTTGAACTTTAAATTTGAATTTAAAGTTCAAATAATATTCTTTTCCTTCATTTTTCACGGATTAAAAACGATTAACAATTTTGTTCATCATTTTTATGTTAATCTCATTCTTAACGGTATATAAAACAAACTGTGAATAAAAATAATTATATTCGCGTTCAGTATAGCAGACATTAGACTATTTTTTATTTATATTTAATATTTATTTATGAAAAACAAATAAAAAAAAGTGAAAAATCAAATAAAAACCAAAAGTCATCATAACTTTTCAGTTCAGCAAAAATGCCCATAAATTTTAAACTGAATATTTGGAAATAAATTTTATTACGCATACAGTGATGCGGAAAGTGCGGAATTTTTATGAACTTTTTATTTCGGCTCCAAACTTATAGTAACTAGTTTAATTTAATATTCTATACGCAGCATAAACATTATAAAGGAATTTTAATGCGACCCCACTTTCCGCATCCCTGCATAAATATATAACAAAATCTAGTTTATCTGACACTTCAATTAATTATATTATTTATTTATTTTTCTGTTCGCTCCGACAGTGCCATAGATAGTGAGGATGTAATTATGATGAAGCGATCGCCCGATGAATGCGAGCCAACAAACAATTGTCAGAATAATTGTGATTCAAAACCGAACACTGAATCGCAAACTGATTTAGTCTACGTTAACATTTATATACCGGAATTGCAGACAGAGGTATGTTTTGAAAACTATTTTTATCTTGTGTCTAGATAATTGTATAAAGTAGATTGATTAAAAACTGTAAATCGAATAAATTTAATCAATATTATTTGTGCCAGTTACAATTTTATTATGTTTGGATATTCACAGTACGTTTGATTACCTGGAATATAAACTGTAATTTTATCACAATTTCTTGTATATTATTTCTGTTCGAATTAAAATATTTTACATTGGGCAAATCGTATACAATCAATAAACTAGGTTAATTAATTTTAAAAAAAATTGCGGGCAAATTAAATAATGACTATTCATGTTTTTTTTGCCTTGATGATTCATTTATTGTTTTTTATGTTCTAGCAAACTGTGATTTGTAGTAAATACGAATCGATATGGAATCTGAAGAGAGGTCTTATCGAACGGTGCAATAATCAGCTCAAGAATTCTGATCTAAACTATGGCTTCTTCTGCGCATCGTTTGGCCATTTTCTGGACGAAGAACTGAACTTGAACAATTATTTTAAAGAAGTCATACAGAAGTGCTGTAATCGTATTCGACTCGAGCTCTTATATAAGCAGAGAATAAAAGTCGGAGAAGTCATGAGTACATTGCCTGCAGGTATGGCCAAGACTTATACACATTTATATGCAATCCTTTCAGATATTCAATACAATGAGAATATTTTCTATTATAAAGAGCCGGTCAGTATATCTCGCGCGTTTAAAAATTTGAATAACTCAGAGACGGTAAGAGATAATTCGATTCTGTAAAAAGTATATTAAAGTACCTTATTCGCGATTTCTTTTTCTGCCCTGATCAATTGATTCTGATTACGCGTTATACTAAATTTCGGGA
>JAQIWA010002049.1:0-14865 GCA_034693305.1 Eueremaeus valkanovi
GTATACCCCGGGGTATAAGGGCACCTGGTATGATTCATTTTATAGTGGCATGCCGGTGTATGTGCGGGAATACGGTATATATATATAATAAATTCGATTATATTTTATTCAACATTAGACGCCCTTTTCCTCCGATTGGCGCCAGTCTGCTATACATGCCTAGGCTGAACGGGTTTTCACATTCTGATAATAACTGTGCAAATGAGCGCAAAATAAATAAAACCATTTTTTTTTATAGACAAACAAATGTGAAATAAAAATATATTTTATTATATTTAACACAAATCTCATAAATAATTGGCTCTTAAGAGAGAGAGAATATTCTGCAGGTCTTGTCCTCCGAAGCCGTCAAAGCTATTCTCGAATCGGAAGACACGCACAGATCGAGAATGTGATCCAAGTGTCCGCTCTTTGAACTCATCAGTTCTCCACTCCTGGAGTCATAAACCCTGAGAACGCCGTCCAAACCGGCCGTATATAAGATGTGCTGACAGTTGGCGTCCCAAACAAGCTTTGATATACCAGTGCTCTGTCTGCACGAATGGCGTTTGATTTGTGTGGAAATATCCCAAATATCTACCGATCCCTCAACAGTTCCGGTGGCGAACACCGGATCAACACAACTGAAACCAACGCTTTCGACCGAATCGTTATCTTCTTCTGACTCAGGATTATCAGAGCACTGGAAGGTTGCGACTACTTTACCCGTTTGACTATTAATCAGCTTTGCTGTCGAGTCTACAGAACCGGAACCTATGAGTGCGTTGTCTGCTGTGGAGTCAAGTGATGTAACGGTTCCCTTGTGTGCACTGAAGTCTGTGTTTAATAGCAGAGAATTCATTGCATTTCAAATACAAGTGCACTGAAGGGCAAACTCACCGCTAATGGAGTGAACCACAGAAGTGGTCTTCAGGTCCCAAACCCGGACCACTCCGTCTTCATATCCCATTGCAATGCGCTTTCCGTCGGACAAGCATTTGGCCACAGAATTGGGTTTTCCAAAGCTCTGAAACATTTTGCAGTCAGAAGTCAGAGTAGTATTCAGTTTCCACATCCAGGCGTCACCGTTGGCAGTGCCGGCCAGTAAGACATTGGTGACCATCGGGTGCCATAACATCCAATTGATTTCGTCGATTTCGAACTCAAATACTTGATTGCCGTTAAGATTCCAGACCTGAATGAGTCCACTCATGTCCGCACTGGCCATATATGTGGCACTTGTATTGAATTTGACGGCAATCACAGAATCCTTGTGTCCGTTGCACTCGAATACGACACTGGAATCACTAGTCCTCCAAACGATCGCCAAATCGTCTTCACCTCCGCTGACGGCATACGTCTTGTCTGAACTCAGATCACAAGAAAGAACTGCTTTTTTGTGGCCATTGAATGCCAGAGTCGAGTCATCAGAGGCCGGCATCGCGTCGGTCGCCAACTGTTGCTCCGATTCGTCTTCATTGGAATCAATGGCTTCGATGTCTTCGGAGTCTATTATTTCGATTTCTGAATCAATTGATTGAAATATCAGTTAATTAACGGAAAACTGATTGAGAAACTCATCCAAAGAAACCTTCATCGATGTCATCGTCATAGTTGTCGTCAGTTATGTTGTTGTCGTCCATCAGATGAGACACGTCTTCAATCATATATAGAAAGGATTATTCACTCAATCGAAGAGAAAATCTATAAAATATTTACAAATAATTCAATTGATATTCAAATAAATACAAACAAACTGTTTGTCAAAACATGTGTTCACTTAATATGGTTTACGACGTAATGCGCAGACTCTCTGACACACACTTCAATGAAACTTTCAAATCGATGCAACAGAATAATTGACCCAGGATTGTCTGGATTGTCTGGATTGTCTGAATTGTCTGGATTGTCTGGATTCTAGAATATATCCTATATATCCTGCATATTCTAGCTATGAATTCAGACGAGTAGACCATTTCTGCTATTGTTTGACAATTTTCAAAAGCATTGCTCAATAAGTCTTAAAACTAGTCTTATTTGGCTTTCAGTCTAAACATTAGAGACTATTATAGGAATGGCTTCAGAATTAAGTTAATTAATAGGAAATCCAATTCTTTCCATATGGGTATCAATGGTATCAATGGATGTATGATTTGATTTGACATTATATTAAGTCTGACTTATATTGTATTTAATATATAATATATAATATAGACATCGATTATATCAATACAAATCTTCTTTAAAATCATTTTCTAATGTATTCAAAATTTATTGTAATTTTTATAACATTTCTATTATTTTCCAATTTTTCTAAAACTATTGGAGAGGAAGAGGTAATTAAGCGATTAATTTGATTAGAGAGACGACCGGCCAGTTTCAATGCAAACCACACTAACATTATTATCTGAATTGAAATTATTTTACTTTAATTTAACCCTAAGTCAGAAGAAGGAGAGGACGAAACTACTACCGCAAAAGGAAAGGGAAAGGGATCAAAACAAAGCACAACTGAGTCTAGCAGCGAAGAAGAAGGCAGCGAATCGACATCAAAAGGATCTGATGGTCAAAACCAATCGACTACAGAATCGGATAAAGAATCCGATAATAAAAAAGACTCGAAATGTGGGAAGAAATGTGAAAAAAGTGAGAATATTATGATTTTCTTATTTTATTATCATATTTGACAACAAATTCATTCAGAATAAGCATAGTTTCACATTTTATTCGAACTTGAATTGCCCTTGCACACATTATTGACTTGGAGACCCATTCACTGTCGAATTCCAATCAGTAAAGTTCGTAACGAATATTCATTATATTTGAGTCAAAGATTTCAACAAAAATTTTTATATTTCTTCTATATTTTGTTGAATATATTAATTGTCAATACATTCGAACTCTAATACTATTTTCATGTAATTATATGTATGACTGAGACGTGTCAAGCAATGAGTCTGACTTATGAACTCAGATATAATGGATTGAATTGGAATCCGCGGATCCTATTTTGTGAATCTTTGAGAATAAGTTATTTCAGTTCCGACTAATAGTGAATTCATTCAAAAATATTTTGAACTTTTCTATTCTTCTATAGGTTTCACACATTTATGAACTTATATTTAGCTCATTATTACAGAACTTATTTAAAAACAATATAACTCTAAAAACATTTCTATGCCTTTGTCTTCCGTATGAATCAATTGGAAATTAAACAATACTTATACTAAGAATTGATTCATTACTGTATACAGTATATACTTATACTCAAAAACATGTCATTTGAAAAGTAATGCTTTTCGGCAACAATTATAAGAATTTTTGAGTTTAACAATATTGTGGATATTCGCAGATTCCAACCAAATGTCTCAGAACCAATGCGTGCCAATCAAATTCAAAAAAACAGAAAAAGCAAAATCCAAAGACGAATGTATGGAGAAGTGCAAAAAGGACACGACCTGTGCCTCTGCCACCTATATTAAGCCCAGAAATCCCACAACTTTTGACTTAAGAACACTTTACGATAAAGTGATTGAATCAGAAAACTGGGTCCTACTTCCCAAGAAGCAGGGTAAGAATTCTCCAGAAGCGGAACCGGATATGGGGGCCGACAGTAGTCCATCAGATGATATGGAAGACCCGAACGAACCTGATGATGATCTTGACGATAGCGAACAGAGTTATGGTTTAGTCAATACGTCTGCACTGAAAATGGCATCAGAAGTGATCGGCTCCTGCTTTGTATACGAAGAGAAACTGCCGATAGATCTGAGGCTTGAGTGCACTCCATCTCATCTGAGTTTCGATTACGACGAGATCGAGTGCATCGAAGATCCCAATTGTGATAAACCACGAAAAAAATGCCCGCGCGGACGCTGTGGGCCCACTTGCAAGGATTGTATGCATTTTTGAATATCAGGCTCAGTTTTCGTTTGTCAAAACTGTTTCATTCCTTTTGAACATTACTTCGTATAATAGATTAGTTCAATAATAATAATAATATTAATATTAATAATCGGTTCGAATGTTAATACAAATATATTTTAAACTTAATTTACAGTCAATTACATCCATATCCCGAACGCATGTATAGGAAAGTACTATTTCGGTCATTTGTCAACCGATAGTCTGGAAAGTTGTCTCGAGTTTTGTTTGTCGGCACCCGAATGCAAAAGTGTGGACTTGGGTAGTATGGGTTCGTGTCTTATCAATTATGTGAACAGGAATGATACCCAGCTCATTATGGGCTGTGACTCCAAGAATAATGAGGTCTGGGATTACTACGAGATTCTGCAAGACTCCGAGTGCTCATTCGAAAAGCCCAGTCCGGCTCCAGAAGAAGACACCTGTGCTAACAAACCCCTTATTTGCCAAAATGGGGGTAATTGTGAGTCAATACAATTACCGCCTCCTCAGCAGTCTTTCACCTATGAGTGCCAATGCCCGTGCAATTGGTGTGGAAAACATTGCGACCAATGTATGTAAAACTAGGCAATTGTTCTCTATATGAGCTCTAATAATCTTAACACTACTTGTGCTGACGTGTAGTGAATATGAAGACATTCAAAAACGGATGTCTGAACAGCAGTGTTCTGGTCTGGTCTGTCGCTGAGAGCTCTGCCGATTGCATTGATATGTGTTTGGATGAGATTCACTGCAAGGGTGTCAGCTATAGTGCCACTTCTGGCACCTGTGCTCTTCATTGGGGTGATCACGAAACCGATCCAATATTGCCTTCACCTCAATGTCCCTCTTATAGGACAGACATTGCGGAGAGAGAGTGGACTTTCTATGAGATAATATGCGATACCTCTACCTGTCATTCATCGGTTGAGGTATTCATTTGAATGAATAGATTTGGCGCACATTTGGCTTACTTTTGATCATATATTTTACAAGACTTATAAATACAGGAATTTTGCATAATTTGCTCGATTTTCAGTCAAAGCTCACATAGTTTTAAAATATTAATGATTTATTAAATGACCCGAAAATACGGTAAATACTGAGTAGAGATATTATAGTATAGTATAGTATTTCAGTTTAAAAACTTTGTGACTTATACTCCGATTCTGAGCGCAATTGAGGCAAAACTGTAGCAGAAATGAGTTGACAATCAGTTTTTATAAAATAATTTCAATTGCATTGACAGGTAATGGAAGTAAAAGAGGTGAAGGGATGCGCTTCCAGTCCGTGCATGAATGGCGGCGAATGCGCCGATATCTTCCAAAGCGGGGAAGTCATTGGTTTCCACTGTCTCTGCAAATGTGGTTACTGTGGAGATCGCTGTGAAAAACGTTTGAATTCAAGCATTCAATCGATTCAACAATTTTTCTAACTTTTAATATTCATTTCAGAGAACTATGTGCTGACAGACGACGCCTGTATTTGGGGCTCACAGTTGTCGAGTGATTCCTACCGAAAAGGAGTTCCATTGAGCACATGTCTGAATGTATGCGCCTCTAAGTACCCGATGTGTCGCTCAGTCGACTACAGCAGTAAAGGCGAATGTCTTCTCAACAAAAGGGACAGCGATATAGCCTTCGTCACCAAAAAGTGCAATAACTATATGCGACAGCGCTGGGGCTTATATGACTTGAGCTGTGTTTGCAATAATAATCCAGTTCTTTATTAATTATTCAATAATTGTATTCAATATACAAAACATTATTTTTAGCAAAATATCGACAAATATTAATAAATAACGAATATATGACTAAAACTATTTCAATCCTCATCCGAGTCGGCGACCAGTATCTGATTGTCTTGACTCGAACCCATCAGATCGTCGTCGTCTTCGTTGCCGTAGAGGACGTTCCTGTGATACTGAAGGGAAAGCCGTTTTCAATATTAACATACTTTTAGTCGAAAACAGAACTTTTGTTAGAGAAGAGTCAATACCCGTTCCAAAGGCGAACCCGTTAGTGAGATCTTAGGCTCGGCTTCATCGCTGGAAAACTCAGGCATTTGTGTCAGCAATTGATTGATTATATCGTTGTCTTCTTCGTCGAAAGGGTTCTCCTCTTCTGTGCCATCATTTGCTTGAATCAGATTATCGTTATTATCGTTCGAATGAATATTTGATTCGTTAATAGAGTCCGAAATATTTGATTGAATTAAAGGCAATTCAGTCGAAGAACCCAAACAAGTGTTAGGAACGGCTGAACCCAACTCTTCTTCGTTTAGATCTCCAGAACTTTTATAAACAAAATAATGATTCGATTGAATAGAACTAATAGTAAGACAATAATCAATGCATTTATACCACAATAAGCTGTTGTTTGACGTCTGATTGAATGTCTGGGTCGGAGGAACCGGACACTCATCTTCGGGAAAGTCATGCGTCGCTAATAACATTTTAGCCCAATATTTGTCATCAGTATTGGCCACGAATTCAATGGGTCTTCAGAATAGATAGAACTGAATGAGTTATGCTTTAAATCTAAACCCAAACCAATACTGACTTTCCGGAGGACTCGAAGTAACAATCGATTGATTGGTTTTTAAACGAAACGAATTCTATAAATGACTGAAAAAATCAAATGCTTTTACAATAAATTCAATGATCGATAGGAAGAGTCAAACCTTAAGGTCTTTGAGATTAAATGTGACCGAAGTTTCATTAGTCGAGTCATAGCTTTGGAATTCTTGCGATTTGTATGCAAACGATGTTATTATATCTGAAATTAAAATTTTTTTTATTAATTATTGGATTTAAGCGCAAAATCATTATTAGATTCCAAACTCTGTTCTTCGATGTCATCGGAATAGCTCTTAAAAAGAATTTGATCCGATGTGAGCCAAACGCTTATATCTTTGGTTTCGTTAGAGAAATGTCGCAAACATTCAGACATTTGTCTGAATTGAATACAAAATCAAAATTAATGTTTCGATCGATTATTCAATCAAATTATGACTGACTTTGAGTTGACTTTGAATGAGGGGACAGTACGGGACCGGTTGGAGGCGTAGCGCAAGGAACTGGATTCCATGTATGGCAGGAAGTATTCCCGATTCACACCTATTGGACAGTATTGAAGACAGGATTCAATTAAATTGAGAAATGATTTGAAATCAAATAATTTTGAAACCATTTCTGCAGTTCATCTCAAAGACAACTCTGGCCATCGACTCGTCCATCAGGAGAGTACAGGTATCCACAGATTTGTCGATCTTCACGAATCGAAAGACCAAAATCAAAGACTGAAAGAAAAGTGGATTTTAATGTATATTTGAATAAATTATTTGAATTTATTTGACTTAATATACGATTACATACTTTGAGAAATAGTTTGCATTTTGTTTCGACATTGCATTCAAATAATGTGAAAAATGTTTTAAAGAATTGTATTTCAATGAATGCAGTCTTCAGTTCATTAATTGATTGCAGTTTTATCTGATTTGATCAGAAATGACATACAATTAGAGAAAAGATAATTAAATTGAATAATAATTGAATGAAACAAATACTCCGTTAGTATCGGCGCTAATGAGGACTTCGTTGGAGAGCTTAGCGAAGACGCGAATCGATTTGCAAAACACTGTGAATTCACTCATGTATTCAATTGTCTTATATTATAATCAATTCAAATGACAAACCTTTGAGTTTTTCTGTATTCAATTGACACTTCATTTTAACGGAGTTCAATATAAAGTAAAACAACAAACAATTCAAAGCATTTAAATGTTTTTATTAAATGTCAAACAAATTGCGCCAAAAAATAAACAAATGTTTTGTTCATAAATTGCGTTCACTTATGAATACAAGCACTGAATATAAATACAGTATTATATTAATAATAATTATGTGACCCTTTTGTTCCCCATTCGGCTCCACATTATTTGCTAACTTGGAACTTCCAAGTTGAAAAGTTAGTTTACGCCTACATCTAGATTTTTTTCTAACCTTTTTTGATCGACAGTACTGCCCAATTGATGGAATTTGACCGAGAAACTTTCTGTTCAAAATGTGTCCCAGTACCATTTTCTGAGCTTCTAATACTGTTCTCCATAGGCATAATGCTTAACAGTTATCCCATTAAGCCAATGGGGATAAGTATTCGAAGCTCAAAAAAATGGTACTGGGACACATTTTGAGCAGAAAGTTTTTCGGTCAAATTACATCATTTGGGCAATACTTTCGATCAAAAAAGGTTTGAAGAAAATCTAGATGTAGGCGTAAACTAACCTTCCAAGAACTAAATATAATAATCAATATTAATGGTACAAATTCACTCAGTGAATGCACCTTGTACATTGAAAAGCTAGAGTTATCAGACTATTAGCAAACTGGGGGCCGAAAGTCAAGTTATATTTATTATTCATTTGCATCGATTAGAGCTCTTCCGCTAATTTGAATTTGAATTTGAATTCTTATCATTGATTCTGATTATAGTTAGGATTTGTTTTTAGTTTATAACAATCCTGAGGCCAATGGCAGACAAAAAGTTGGCCCAGAGTTAAAAGTACAGAATTCTCAATGTCTTTCAAGAGTCAAAAGTCCAGCTCTTTTTGTGGCCAATAATTCTAAAAGTTGTCCAAAAAATTCAAACACTTATAGAATGACATGTCTTATGGAAATCAATGGAATATCAATGGAAAGTAACTGAACGGACAAAACACATAATTCTTGATTGAGGTTAAGACCAATGCATTCAAATGAGTATTTCATTGGAACCGTTAATGTGAACAACAACTCCGGTCCCCTCCAGACCTGGGATCAAATTAGAGGACTCTATTCCTAAATGACATAATCACTGAAAGATATAATTTGTATAAAAATATCGATCGATTCGTGCAATCGATTCAATGATTTATTGGTTGATTGAATCGATTGAATGCCATTCAAGTGTTTAATCATATAAATCAAAATCAATTCTTTTGGAACTATAGAACTGAGAGTCAGTTTTGCCGATTTGTCGCACATATACCCCGTTCTCGAAGTAGCCCTCATTAACCCAACTGAGCATTTGACGGCTTGTGTGCGGACCGAACACTTGCGATGAGTCCTTGTCTTCCCATTTGAACTCCCATTTGATCTCATTGTCTGATTCGGTCTTCGGATCAATAGTTTTGTTTGAATCGAAATCCTCTGAAAACATATCCGATTCAACAGAACTGACTTCCGATGCCTTCTTCAAAGTGTAGGCCAACTGTTCGTACGTTTTCTCATATATATTCATATCTCCGGTCGTTAAGACCTGATCCGCTAAAGAACTCAATTTCAAGAGCTTTTCCTTCGCTTCCATTTGTTGGTCAGACTTCTCATTGTCTGTATCTTTGGTTCTCTTCCATCGGTCGGAAGTCTTATATTTTCCGCAACTCTTTCCCAGTCTTTGAATGGCTTTTTGAACGCTTTCTTTGGCTGCCATTAATTCAATCATTTGTTTATAGACTTCATTCAAATCGATCTCTGATTTCGGATCCGATTCGTCATCGCTTTGGCTCTGAGTGTCCGCTTGTGTGGCCTCTGAGTTGGGTTTGATCTGAAGCCAATCGATGTGATCCAACCAATTGTCGCGAATCTCTTCGGTCTTATCGAATATATAGTTCCCTTCTTTGTCGAAGTGTCCGCTTTCGAGCTCTTCCTTCATATTGAATGGTGTGATCCGGACGTCGCCGTCGGCCTCAACGGTCGCCTCCTCTTGACCTGCGATCTCATCCACGTCCAGGACATTGTAGTTCTGTTCAATGAGTTCGTCGTCCTCTTCATCGCTGTCTAACGTGTGTTTGAATCGTTTGCCGAACTTCGCCGAAGAGTCCGCGTCTGATGTCTGTCCCGACTCCAGTTCCGGTTCCACCGCAGACTCCGGTTCTTCGGTATTAACTGATTGTTCCACACATTCGGCGAAATCGACTGCATCTGAAAACTGAACCTTTCGTTTCGACATATTTTGGTCGAAATGTTTGATTATTTTGTTTGAAATATATTTCACTTCTTTTCAGTCAATGTTTACTTTTATCACTCAATTAGTGTTTGAATGAGTCATACATTCAAAGCTATATTTTCATTGAATTTCAAACACTAATCGATTTGTTGTATATTTTTGTTTACATTTTTACTATTTTTTCTCAAAACTGACGTAGAATTGAATGACTATTAAAATTAATTATTAATTAATTAATTATTATTATTATAGAGTTTACGTTAACTGTATTTATATTATACTTATATTGAAATCACATTTATTTAAGTGAATACTCGGAGACAATCCTAGGATAAGATGTCCCGGACTTTCACCGCATATGATGTCCAGAAAATAAGATTAGAAAAACTGATGAAAAATATTGTAATTATTATTAATTAAATGTTTTATTCAATTATCTGATTGTAATTCAATTGATTCCAATCTGAAGGACAAACCCATAGAAATCCCATCGAAACGGGAAGAGAAGAAGTTCGCAGAACCGCCGGATTTCGTCCGCAATATCATGGGTTAGACATTGGATTAGATTAATATTGGATTCAGTTTTCAATATATTTGTTCATATTTTGACCACTCATTCATTGATTCATTGTTTGGTTGGTTGGCTGGCCTACAGGTTCGAGTGCCGGCGCCGGCAGTGGAGAGTTTCACGTCTATAGACATCTGAGACGCAAAGAATACGCGCGAATCAGACATATCGAGACTCAGGCCAAACAGGTATGCAATCGATGCGACACTAATATTAATACTAGTCTTGTATTCATTGTATCCATTGATTGGTTTTGTTTGCAATCATTTCAATCAAATTTAGGAACAATTGAACGAAGAATTCAAACAAAGGATTGAAGAAAACAAACGAATCGCTGAACAAAAGACCGCAAAAAAGAGAGCAAAACGACAGAAACGGAAACAGAAATTAAGGGCAAAAAAGTCGAAAACAGGTCTTATATTAAAATATTTTTTGATTTACTCATTCACTCTGGAGTTACTCCAAAAGAGATCATCAGTTCTGTGAACCAAATCTATAGAAAATCATTTTTTTGTCTTAAAAATCCTGAATCTGAGCCAAAGGGAAGGCCAGTGAAGGCCTGATATATGAATACTTTCCTCTTTTATGGTTCAATTCAAAAGCGCTTTTGTTTATAAAATATTATATTTTTATTAATAATTAATTAATATTTTAAATAAAAAAGTTTTTAAATATATTTTTAGACAAATCTGAATCAAAATCAGATGAAAGCGAAAACAGTGACACCGATGGCAATGAAGACAAAGAAGTGGACAAACAAGTGGATCAGTGATGAAGTGATTACTCATTTGATTATTTTGTATAAATTAAACATTAAATTCATTTAAATTATCGAAAAACTATTGAAAATTCATTATTTAAATCAAAATTACGTGAAATAAATGGAATAAAACCTAAAAATAAATACAAAAATGATTTCGAATTAATTAAAAAGTTTTAAAACTTTGGAAATATTACCGAAATGTTTGAGAAGTATTGGAATACATATTGTTATCAAATAAGCCAATAATCCAATGAACATAAAAGCCTTGGAAATGGTGTTTGCGATCTGAATGAGCGGAAGTATGACTAACTTGATGAGTGTCGGCACCAGGAAAGGCGTTAATTTGCCCGAAGCTGCCGCTCCTAACAGTGCGGGCATCACTTGCATTAGCATTGACTGACTTTGTCGGCTCTCTATTGGAATAGTTATTCAATTGTTATAAAAATTTATTGAAATATCAATCGATTTATGAATTATATACCGATTGCAAGCATTTGATTCGTATTGTTGTTCAGAGCAATCATTTTGTTAACTAAATGAATGAACAGGTGTGACAACAAGGTCTTCAAAAGCACTAAAAGGATCTGACATTAATCTGATCCCAAAGGGGTTTGTATTTAAGTATTTTAATGAAAAGCATACAAAAAGTCTTGGATTTTATTGACAAAACTTTTATTAAAGATTTATTTAATGTAATGCTCTATAAAAATACAGGAATTGAACAAAAGTGGAGACCTTTGGCCTCATTTCACCCTCTATACTGATATGTCGGTAATTGCGAAGGAATACGATAGTATACGAAATTTTATCATGATAATTTTATGAACCGTAGTTAACCAGTTCATTTTGGAATGAAATTAAAATTCAGAACGAATTTAAACGAAATGTTATTTGAAAACAGATTTTATTCTAAAGTAATAAAGAATTAAAAAAATTAAGAAATATTTAAAACATTAAACGAAAGAATTTTTAACAAATATTTGTTTTATGAATAATAAGAATCCGATTGATTAGCGCTTTAGAGCACCAGAAGTAAAGTGGAAGACAGCTGAGGCCACGGATAGAACAGTGAATATGACGGCCAGGGTCAGATGCTCTCGCCTCAAGTCTGCTCTGAGATCACCTTTGATTTTGGCGACACCGATGTCGATGTCCACTGTGTCGTAGTCTCCTATGAGTGCAGACAATCAGACAATTATTTAATATTTGGACTCAAATTCTATTTATTTGTTTAAATGCCTGAAATGGATCCGTCAGAGGGTTTAGGGACAGGTATGACAGACAATATGGCGGATAAATGAGGCTTAAAATGTAGTTTTAACCGAAATTTTCGTTTTTATCCCAATTTATTATATTTAATGAAAATTAGCCTTAATTTGGTCTTTGGTCAGATTCGAGGCCACAATTTTGCCTTAGAGTGGGGTCGTCAGGGTATGTCTGAGAGGGACAAACTAAGTGAATGTATTTCGACTATCCTCCCCCTCTTGGTCACCCACTATGGACTAAAACAATAGAATTATTTGAAATATAAAATGATTTCAGAATATTATTCGTTATATTGAAAACAATTATATCATAAGACCTACGAATAGCGAAAACGATAATACAAATGACCCAAAGAATAGCCAAACCAATGGTCGCAAAGCATGAGATCTTTATGAATGCTTTGTTTTCGACCAAAAACACAATAATTGTAATAATGGACAGAATTGCCGATAGAATGCATGCGACGAACGGCACAGTATTGAGACCACCCGTCCGCCTATCCGTCAAAGCTGTTAGTGACCAATAGAATCCAATACCTCCTATGCCTCCACTCAGAGCCAACACTAATAATTCGCTACTCGTTTGGTCCATATTTACACAAATAAATACTTTTCAACAATTCTTCCGAAGTTTGTATTTACTGTATATTCGTATAAAAGTTCGAAAATTTTATCGGATTTTCAAATTGTTTGTTCTCTTATACTCATTGGTCGTACGCGCGGTCTCTCAAACAAATTCATTGTTCATCAGAACTAAGTTATACAAATAAATCGACACTTTTTTCCTCTCCGTTTGAAACCCTTACTATCAAACCGTAGCCCAAAAGTGGACAAACAATATACAACAATCATGGACCAGGAGCATTGGCGTGACTGGCCAAAAGCAGCCGAGCAGTGGGCAGCGGGCAGTGGGCAGTGTGGACAGAGTGGCGATTATAACGTAGATTAAAACACACTTTTATTTAAATCAATGGAATATTAGTTTAAAAACAAATTAAAAATAAGAATAATTTAAAATTTTATTTGTTATGCAATTATCGTCTCTTTGTTCCGCCGAATCCGGAAGTAGTAGTAGTAGTCGTCGAACCCGAAGATCGAGCGCCGGAACCACTGAAATAAGAGGGCGGGTCTGCTCGACGACCGAAATATGAGGTCTGGTCTCTATAGTTAGTCGTATTGCGCGAACCGAATAAGTAGCCCAGGGATCCGCCGGCGAGAAGGCCTGAGAAGAATCCATTGCCTGTATTGCCAGTATTGGTCCCGTAATTCGGCCTTTGGTTCGCATAACCAGAAAAACCGGTCGAATCTCTCGAAGAACTACAACCGTCCGAACCATCGAAGAAATCCGATCGAAATCCTGGCGGAGGCGGCGGTGAAGTTGACCTTGGATTGTCATCCCTATGGGTGCGACCATTGGGTCGAAGACATGTGTAGTATATAATAAATATTATAATAATTACACAAATAATGAAACCGAAGGACAAGTGGTTCGAAGGTTTGCTTCTGTACTGACTATGCGAATAGTCATTATTGGTGTTATGGGTGCTGTGCTTGGGGTCGACCCCATCGACGTTGTACTCGAGACCACAGGAGCCGACGAGCACATAGGGGTCGTCCGGGTAGTCATATCCCTCGCAAATCACATCAATGGCCCCGAACTTGTAGTCAGAGCTGATCTGTGTTTTGCACTCCCACTGGACGTCCACTCCATCGGAACCCCTGTTATAGCACTGAACTGTCTGTCCTTTAATGGCATCACAATATCCTCCGACACATTGCAGTTGTGGCACAGGTTTAGAGCGCCGGCCAGTCGTCCACTCGTTTGGCTTAAGTGTCAAAACCTCAATGTCTTTGAGTTTAATCTTCTCTTTGCGCGACTCAACCAAACCATTCAGACATATAATAGTCGTTAAAGTCATACAAATTAATGATATCTTTACTGAAAAGCAACTCATTTTCGGATCAATTACAGTATACGATGCCTTCAATTGAATCAAATATTTGTGAATAAACTGAAAAAATGGTTAAAAGAGTGGAATATATGATCTGTTAATCGGAATGAATGCAAACTCAACTCAAATACGAATATAAATGTCAATAGTTTTACAGATAATGACAATTCATATGCAATAAAGTCTATAATTAACTCACTTTTCAATACTGTGTCGTAAATACTATCGAAGACTTGTTTAGCTCTGATTGGATGACAGACTCTATCAATGAAATCACTTTTGTTTACTCTTTCGTACAGTACATACTGTTAAGTGCAAACCAATCCCCCATGCTCTTGAATTTGGCGCTATTTAATACTGCAATTGTTTGAGTCGTTATAAATGTCATAGTCATTTGTAACCGTGAATAGTTTGGAATTAACTTCAGTTGATAAGTTGACTATCCAGTGGA
>JAQIWA010002050.1:0-14864 GCA_034693305.1 Eueremaeus valkanovi
CCGGTGCTTAGCATATCTCTCAGTTATAAGCGGTTTTCCGTTATAACCGATAACGTATTAAGCGGGTTCGACTGTATTGCAATAAATGATAGTATAATATAATTAACTCAACTCTACTGTACTGTATATACTCTACAATCCGGACAAATCAAGAAGAGTTTGATTTACACATTAATTGAAAAGACCTGTTGAGTCGACTATATTTCATTTCTGAGCTTATACTGTGTTGTTCTTATTGAAAACAATGAAGCAAGATAGTTTTATAGTATAAACTTGCTTGTTCGTTTATCCAGACATACATTTTGCAAAAGTGTAGGGAAAGTGCAAAACACGTCAGAGAAGCAGATGTTGTCAAATAAAACGATACAAACGATCAGAAAGTATTTTATTCTGTATTAAAAGCGTTTAATTTTGTTTAAAGAAGAATTCGGTTAATTATATTCAATTAAATGGTTTTAATTATATATTTTACTTAAGAATTAATGATAATAATAATTGAAGGCCTAATCAATTGACTCTATTGTACAGTATTTTCAATTACTACATGAATTACTCCTGAGAGTGAAGGTCAGGTGAAAAGTCTGTTCTGGGCCTAAATAAAAGTTCAAAGATTATCTGAATCAACACTTATATGATTTAATAAAAAGATATGAAATGATCAAGATCATAATGAATAATGACTAAGGATGTGGGACTGCATTACATTCTGCATGAGATTTGTAAACATTATATTAATATTAATTTATAGCTTCGTTGACATCAGTTTAGAGTCAAATATTTGTTTGTGTTTTCAGTTTTATTGCAATTTGTTGTCAATAAGTATTCATTTGAAATAAAGAGTTTATATTCATATTAGGCATAGATTTTGCGAGTTTTCCCGTTCTTAATATGGGCAGACCTACATAGACGTGCATAGACCTAGACCCAATTTGTCGTATTGCACAAACATATCCATGTGCTATATGAACGGGAGTAGAAGTAGAAATGTGATAGATTCAATTGTTTGTTATAAAATTGAAGACAAATGCATAAAACGGTTTGAACTGTCGACTCGATTCGCTATTTTAAATATGATATCATCACTGCCTGACCTCAACATACTGTACACAACAGTAGTTATCCTTCAGAAAGGATTCATAATTTCATTGTATTTTAATGAGAAAGTGTTGAAAATTGAGTTTTTATTAACAATAAACAAAACGTGATTTCAAACTAAAATATTTCATTTTTTCACAAAAGTCAACATTTGTATGAATAAGAAAGAAATGCTTTTTAATTATTATTTATTATACAAACCGTTTATTTAACATAATATACAAACAATTTCCACATTTTTATGTATTTATGTATAAATCATTTATTGAGTAATTCACGATTTGGAGGCATATTATTGTTTTCAACGTAACTCTGATGAAAGTCTGCGCTATTATCAAAGTTAAGCCAAATTAGCTATAATTGTGAAAATAATTCAGTTTTCTGTTGGCGTTATTCACTTTGAATTAATTCATTCATCAAATCTGAACGGAGTCTAAATTAAAATGATTTATTAAATCTTGTTCTAAGGCTTGTTAGATGTGCTTTCAGTCAAGTTTAACATTGTAGCCAAACAAACAAAAATATAAATATAAATGTTTTTCGTTAGTAATCATTACGTGTTTGACTCAATTCATTAAAAAACAGAACATTTTCTATCATTTGCAATGAGTTTACACAGAATTAGAAATATTTATGAATTCATAGTTTTCTCGGTTAAACTCAATTTATTAATATTTTAATTACAGCACAATTTATTAAAAGCAACTTATTATGCCATTTATCAAATGATTTGATTCCGTACAAATCACAGATGACCCAACTTATTTAACCCAGTCTTTATATTTATACTCTAGTAATATATTCCTCAGATTTTTAGAATTAATTCTAGGTTAGGTTAGGTTAGGTTAGGTTAGGTTAGAATTAATACAGAATCAATGCATTCAAATCAATATTAACTTAATTCAAAATAAGATTATTTTTCGCAAATAATAGTGTAAACAAGACTGACTTAAAATTACTGTAACTCCACTTTCATAGTCCATTGTAAATGTAACCTTTTTAACTGTAACTGTCCCTTGTCTCATTGTCAATATAGAGTAGAGACTTCGGACCTTCTCTCTGGGGGATGGGGGTGCGTATTGAAACTTGATACTCCTGTTATAAAATAGAGAAATGTTTGTAAATACAAATTATTATTTTTTGAAATAAATATTTTTAATGAAATAAAGTGATTCAGAACTATATTCTGAAACACATTCTTAATTATATTGAGAATCACTACAAATATATCATCATTTGAATGATTAGATTTATAAATAACTAATAATTTAATTAATAAGTAATAGACTCTACTGTTTGGCAGTCAGTATATAATTATAAATGTTTTCAAAAACTTTTAATTAACTCAATTCAATGAGTTTTATATAATCATAGAAAACGAGTGATTCGAACGCGTATAGCAGTCTGGTGCCAACATAGGGGAGTTAACTCATTAAATGATTACATAAGTTGAACCGTTTTGTCTCAAGCATTGCTTGAATGCAATCGATGTTTCGATTAATTGTATAAAAGTTTAGACAAATATAAGTGAATTTCAATAAAAATAATAATAAAATATTGTCTCGAATATACTTATATTTGTCTAAATTATTATACAATTGAATAATTATTAATTTCCTTGTTTGCTAATGTTGGCACCGGACTGCTATACACGTTCGGATAACTCGTTTTCTAGACTCGGTATTTTGGTTTATCAACAAAAATATTTTTAATTATTTAAAGTCTAAACTCTTTTTAATAATCAGAGGAATTAATGATTTTTTCTATTTTTATATTCTATACGCAAATTAAAATATTAATTAACCGAAAAATTATATATTGAAAGGTTTCCAAAAAGTAATAAAATTTTTCTTTACAAACATATTATTATTTTCTCACTTCTATCCAATGCTGAACTGAAAATATATATATTTTTAGAAATATTTATTTTTATTTTGTTTTCCAAATACAAGCTTTAAATTCAATTTAGATTATAGTGAACTGAGATTTATATAATTAGACTTATGTTTCAAAGAATCGGATGATAAGGCTGTAGAGCAGAGATAGCCAAGGATTCTGTTAAATAAAGCCACAGGGGGTCGAAAATAAGTGGTCGGTTCCCCCTAGTGACCTAAATCCGAGGACGTTGGATCTCTCCCTAAAAGTTTTGAAATAGCCTTGCCACTGTAGACTACCCAGGTTCGCTGTCCTTCGCTATCTCTGCTTTGGAATAATCTCAGAAAATATTATGAATGAGTACTACATATAATATGATAATAAATGTTATAATGTTATATACCTAAGATCTGGAAGGGCTTAAAATGAAAGTTGAATCAAATCTTGTAATTTATGAGATCAGCCGAAAAGTTCTTAATAAAAGTTGAGAACAAATCACAGAAAAGGATATGAATTTTGCATTCATTTTCAACCAAACTGTTATTATAAAAAAGAAAAATGAGAGAGAGGTCTCTACGTCACACACTATAACAAGTGAGAAACCCAGCTGATTGGCTATTGACATGACATGACCTGTACACTATGATCTCCACATAACACATTTGTATATATTTCAAGTACATGTAATGTTTTGAGATGTGACGTATAGACCTCTCTCTCATTTTTTTTCGCTATAATAGTAAATATTCATTCGTTTGCTTTTGTACTATTAGTTCATTCAATAAATCATTGCTATTTTCACCTGTCTCACTGCATTTATTATCATGCTTTATTTGTTGAACCCGATCACTTTGCTATAAAGGCTATCATTAATGCTCTCTAAATAAGACTCCTTGAGTCCCAAAAAGTGATCGGAGTTAACTTATATACAATACAGTTATATATTTCACTTATCCGAGGTCTTCTGATTGGTTGATACGGTTGCAAATGTTCATAAAATCCTATCACATATTTTGATGGCGTTATACTGTAGACACTTTGAGAGCAAATAGTTTGACTGAATTTGTTTAAGTGGTAGCTAATTGGACAGGTATGCTATACAGTATATGAGCTCAATTTGCTATTTACACGTGTGTAGATCTTAAGCGCACAATAATTAATTGTTTCTGTTTATATAAACTCCTATTTCTGTAACTGATTTCATAATAGAGTGGTTTAATTGAACTAAACATATGATCCATTCATTTGTCTTCCCTTTAATATATTTGACTCACTTTCTCCAACATTATAGTTAACTTCACAAATATCTTAGAGAATGTGTTACTAAACAATTCTAAACCATTTATACCGTATTTGTAATTAAGTTCAATATAATAGTAGTTGAATATATTTATTATAGATGAACCGGAACAGTTTTTCTGAATGACGTTAGATAGACTTGCTCATATTGCTAATATAATGGTACTGCCGGTACTGGAATTGATAAAATGCTTCAAATTTTAACTCCGCTTTATTAATAAAGAAAGGAGTATATAGTTTTGTCGTCCTATCCTCGTTCACTTGATGTAATCAATTAACTTAGACTTCAATAATGTTTTGACAGTCGAACCAATGTTGCAATGAATTTGAAATCTATTGAAACTACGCTAAACTGCTTTTAACCAAAACATGTCAACTAATGTCAAATATATAATCTTTTTCTCAATAAACCAATTCGTTATTTTTTGCGCTGCCTTTGCACCACCAATGAAATACATGCTCTGGTGCATTTATCAATATACTGTATGCCTTCATATTAACGCCAAGAATTTATTATTATTATTATCTTGTTTAGTTTTAATCCAGATGAGATACAATACAATAATGACTCTATGATAAAACTCTATAGATTTTGTGTACTGTAGTACACACAAACACTGTCATTATTGTATTGTATCTGATCTGCATTATAACTAATCATGATAATAATAATAATAAATTATTGGCGTAAATATGTAGGCATACTATTCTTAAATGTACCGGACAAGTTATTTAATTGGTGCAAAGGCAGCGGAAAAAGGGGTTTAATTGGAATTTTGCATTGTTTTCCGATTGACATTAAAACCCATTAAAACCATCGATTCCTTAGTATATTTCGCAGTCAAATATGTGCTCTTCGGTCGCTCAAGTTGGTGCTCAATAGGTGCTCGAGTTTAGGAGATTCTGACCAAATTATTTCACTAAATCATATAAATTGATATCAACTAAAAACAAATTTAGCGAAAACTTTTGATCAATTAAGATGTCCTGGTCAAATTAGTGGTCAGCCTTAAATTCTTTCGGTTGGTTTAACTATGCATTAGTGCTAAGCATGTTGTGTAAGCACTGACTCCACTCTACAGTATATTACTGTACGTAAAGTGATTTAATGAAGTCTTAGATTTTGACAAAAATCATAACTAATTATCGCTTATTTATTACTCCGAATACATTTGGTTTCAAAGTTCTAAATATATTTATAAAACAAGTACTAATAGTATGCATATATTTGAACTTAAAATTCCTGTTTTACTTATTTTTAGAAACTCAGGAAATTTGAATTTATTGAGTAATCGTGTCTTGACTTCTGACACTTTCCTCAGATATTTTTGGTTTCAATTCTCAAATCAATTTGCGGCAGCACTACTACATTTATGGTAAAGCACTGGCAGGGTATATGGGCTCAGTATTTCGCTGATTTTAAAACTAAGGGTATTTGGCTGAACACTAATTCGTCTTCTCTGAATGCAAACGTCTAAATAATGTGCTATCCGTTAATATAACGTCGACTTTTGCATCGGATAATCCGCCGATTTTAGTCTCCAAAGTAGACTTCGCTCGTTCTTGTGGTGGCGGTAATGAAATCTGAGCCGAAACTACATACTCTCAATTGTCAGTTTCTAAACAAATAGGAGTTAATGAGACATAACCGGAAATAATTGTTAAACCCGTGTGAGTGAGGACTTAGTTTGCATTGAATCCGAATAGTGTTGTCGATCACTAATGACTAGATTTGAATTCGGTTTCGACTCAATCACTACATTTGCTTCGCTGTCACAAGAAATGTAATTAGCATTGAATCAAAAATGACAATAATGTATAAACCGGTTCATTTGTGATTTTATGTGTTAACATACAACAGCTATGTTAATGCTCATGAGAATTAGCCCACTCTGTATCGGAGATTTATCCTTGATTACATATTTTACTTTACAACATCTCAATCGTAAGACTAATACAAATACTTGTAATAATATTTTGCAAATTATTTTGACTGAAGTGTTGAGTAATTATCGCAACTCTAATGGTTGTCATCACTTGAGCGCAACTTTTGTAACGAAAACAATGAAAAAATTGTTTAATTAATTAAATTATTTTGAATGCAATGACATGGATGCAAATATAAATTTCATGGATAATACTGTAGTGTTATTTTGTATTGTATTCTACACTACAGTACAGTATTAGAACTGTTTTGATGTTATTTTTATGTATTTGATATAAGATTATAGAAAGTAATGCTTTTTAGAGTAATAGCACAAACGATAGCGTCAGAGACGATAACGAAAATAAGTTATTACCCGAAGTAGTGCTTAATATTTGAGGATATATTGAGTCTCTCTTTCCCTCTCACGTATTGACTTTCATTTAACACACAGTATGTTCTGCACTGAACAGCACTGTATGTAAAAGTTGCAGACTTTGCATATTCAGAGACATATAAAGAGACATAAATTGGTTTTATGGCTCGATTTTAAATAATATCATGGCGTAAGTCGTATGCCATGTGCCGGGTGTGAAGTGTGTGGGTGTGACAGTCGAGATGGCTGTATGTTAGGGTCCAATTCGCGGCTCATTTTGGCAGATGTGCCGCAAAGTCAACAACATTTAGCGCCTGACCCAAAATCTATTGCATAAGAGCCGTAGTATTGCTTTGCTTTCAATATTGAAGTCCGATATTTATGTTAACTATGTTTACGCACTTAAGCGCCTAAACAGTAAAGCACCCGATGTCTGACCTGTCTGTCTGTCTTGCCTTGTCTTTAGGGGACGAGTACGTATGTAACAAACCTGTCCGCTGTAGGGCCAGCTTCTGCTTATGGTGCTTATCCCAATGCTGTCTTACCGGGTCTGATGTCAGCCGCTGATCACTTTACAACAAACTATGGTGTCGTTCCTACTCCTAATCTCATTGCCTCTCACAAAACGACGCGCACCGACCGTTTGGAGGTATACCTTCCGGCGCTAACTCACAGCTAACACATGCTTACTTCGAACTGTTATTCTTTGTGTCTCAGGTCTGCCGTGAGTTCCAAAGAGGCAATTGTAAGAGAGCGGAGTCCGAGTGCCGGTTCGCACACCCGCCCGAGCACGTCCAGGTCGACGCGACTGATGGCGTCGTAACGGTCTGTATGGATTTCGTCAAAGGCCGGTGTTCTCGTGACCAGTGCCGTTACCTGCACCCCCCTGCGCATCTGCAAGCACAGCTTAAGGCCGCCCAAAGCCGGGCAAACTCTGCCGCCGCCGCAGCTCTGGTAGGAACGCTATGACCACTTCTGACCACTTAATGCGACCGTTCGTGCATTTGTTGGAGTACTGGGACTCAGTTTTTAGTGCCAGTACTCACTCGTCTGTACTCACTACTCGATCAGATACTCACTACTTGGCCACCCCAGTGCTCGCAATCTACTCAATGGGAGACAATCCAACGCATCGCTCAGTGGTTGGGACCCAAACGGGATTGAAAAGTACTCATAATCTGATAGACACTAATCATAGTTTCTTTGGCCCTAACCTTGTGTACAGTGAATGAGTCGAGCGCTTACAGTAAGAGTTAGTCCATACCTGTCCTCCGCACTAATAGAGTATATTTCAATCCCCAGACCCACCACAGAGTCGATGTCGTGAGTAAGCGATGGTCTGATAGAACAGATTTGGCCAAAACTGATCACTAGATTCCATATAATAGTCGATTGTATTGTAATCCATAAACTCATTAGTCATATACAGTACTCATTAGTATAACACATATAACAATGCAATGAAGCAATGGATGCATGTCTTGAGCAGAACAAGAGCTAAACCATTAATGAAAGCGACACTCAATTAATAATATTTTAATATTTCTTTTTCGGTTCCTTTTGAATGTAATTATTGGCCGCTTAATGCTGGCTGTGGTGACCTTTGACTATGACTGACCTCTGACTGCTTTTATGCTACTATTGTTTGCACCCGCTCTGGACATTATTGTTAACTGATTTGATCCCAACCCGCCTTTTGACACGTTTTACATTTGAATCATTTCACTCCACAAATGTCCACAAATTTACTTCACGTTAAATAACAATTGATAGCCGTCTGCAACGCATTTGGCCGAAGCGGCTGTTCCGTCGTTGGCTGCCTTACCGGCTGGAAAGAAACGAGCGCGAGATCCCCATCCAGACGAGTTTGTCATGGTATATCGGCTCTTGCTATTGTTGTCTATTGCTGTCTGTCCTACTGTTTGATCCGTTTGCTCCAACTGCTTGGCTTACCCTCAGTTCAGTGCCAGTCAATGCCAGTTCAATGCCAGTTCAGTGCCTTCTGCATGTCCAAGGGTGGGCTCAGGTCGAATCGGCTCAGGGGTGGGGGAGGACTGTCCCTGTTCTTGTCTGGACTGTCAGTGCTCTTTGCGGGTGTCGGTTGTCGCTGGGTTTGGACCAAAACTGCGCCACTCTTTCTGATTGGGTGATGGAATCGACTAACAATAATAATAGTTATTTATTAACTTTACTCACAAACCATTCTCTACACTAATCTATGCCTTATTTATCTAACCTTTCGATTAACTTGACTATAGATTGAATATGAAATCAATGTCTTTGACAGCCATTATCCGGAACCGCAGTTTTGTGTCAGAACTCAGAGACAATTATATGGAGAGAAACGGAGTGACTGTATTGCTAGTTAGCATAGCTGGTGGTGTCGTTTCTTTATATTTATTTCAATTATTTTAATGTTTTCAAACATTTTTCATAATTTAATTGGTCATCAATGCATGCCCTGTCCATCAGCCCCTTTAGCACGAATACAAACTATGGATTGTTTTGCTCTCTCAACCAAATGGTTGTTAAATATAATTCATTTAAGATTTAATTAATTTTTTATTGCAATTATATCTAATGTTTGATCGTTTGATTGGACACCACTTATGAATGTTATATTTATTATAATTTTTGCATTTTATGCAATGAAAAGCTCTTAAAAGTCTTTAATTTTTATGCCTTTAGAGACCTATTGCATAATATTTCGATTCTTTTCTCATATATTGACTATAATTTAGTTTTCAAAAGGAGTCGAATCACTCTATTCTACTCTACAGTAGATTAAAGAATAAAAATATGTTTAAATAAAACACAAAAAACAATATAAAGAAAGTATGAATAAGTCATATATTTTTCAAGATTTAAATCTTTAATTACTTCTCGAGAGTATAAAAGTTTTCTTTCAATCAAATTCTTAATCACTATAATCGTCATAATTGGTGGTTCTTTTCAAAAATTCTACCCCATGTGAATTTGGAAATTCAATCAAATCCAGTAATAATATTACTCTTAAGCCCATTCGCATACTTACCGTCGCTTTATATTAAATACTAAAGACTTATTAAATGAGAGAAATATTTGATTTATAAACTATTTCTTATAAAATGTTCTTTTGTTTTGCAACTGATGTCTCGTTAAGTTTGTATCAAATGTTTTGTTTCAAAATAAGTTCAAAATATTTTTTTTACACTGTTTTCCTATTCTCTATTTATTTATCTTATTTTCTGTCGAAAGGATAGGAATCGAAATAACTTTAGTTATACTTCGGATAAGATCTCTCTCTCATCTCTCTCCTTTCAATCATATATCAAATTCAGTGCTTATTTTTTAATTTTGTTTTTCTGGGAATCAGTCCAACAAAATATCTTCAGTAAATGTTTTCCTAAAGATCTTTAAACTATTTTTTAAACTTTATTTTTAATATTTATTAGATTTCATAATTCAAATATAACACACAATAAAGCGATTTAATAAACAATTTTGAGAATCGGATGACATGTCTATACATATAATACAGTATTAATAGATTTTAAATATCGTGTCAATCGGTTCGAGTTGTCTCTACTATAATAGCATTTGAGGTGAATGTGAAGCGAACGATGTGAACACCAGCTAATACTAACTAACATACTGTAGCTCTCACTTAGAATTTAATTAAGAAAATGTCTGAAACGCTCCATAAGATTAAAGTATTTTTTAAACAAATCAATCGATTGAGTCATTCGTTATCAAACACTTAGCTCTGCTTTTGGCCCGAATTTAGAGCAAAACCCATGTCTTAGTGAACTTTGTCTTATAATGTTTGGTATTACGCAGACATTTCCTGGTATAGTGCCTGTGTCCAAGAGACCGGCGCTGGAGAAGAGCGGAATGCCCGTCTACCAGCCAACGGGTTCGGCCGCCTATCAACAGGCGCTGGCAATGCATCAATCATTCGTTCCCCTGTCTTGTAAGTGAATCCATGTCTCGATTGCATCTTCTCATACCTTCTAATGCCGTATCTTCTAATCTGTATCAGTCTATTATCCAGTGGCCGGACACCCGAACAGTGTTCCGCGATTTTAACTATTGATGCAATTCTTATTGAAATCAAAATTCTGGTCACTTATCGTATATTCATTGTTAATAACATAAATATTATTTTATGTGAGCTCTCATGCATTCATGCATTCACTCATTCAATGTCTTGTAAGCTAATGATTGAATTGGACTTCACTTGAATTGCAGGTCATTTTGAGCTTAAACCCCATTCGGACGACAACTGTCTCTCAGATATTGTTTTAAAAACAATATTCGATATAATTATTAATAAGTTATATAAATATATAAATGTTTTAATATTAATATTAATATTGATATTCATATGAATATATGGCGACATATATACACCGGAGACCACATTTGGAGAACAGATTCGTTTAAATAATTTTATGAAGAAATCAAATCAAATGCATTAGAAGTTTATTATATAATATATTATATAAAGATTTATAAATAATTTACTAATCATTTGAAAAGTGACGCAAAATATTTAAAATATTTCTATTCATATATTCCGTTCAATTGTCAAACAGATGGTGTGTTTGGCAACAAATTCAGACTATTTTCATGAATTCTGGACTTTTATAGAAAGCATTTACCAAATAATGAATTAGTTTTTAATGACTTACGAAATGATTCGGAATATACTTGAAGTGCAATTCAATTCTGTTAATGGATTTATTGAATATTAATGACGTTTAATACCAATCAAAGCAAAACCCAAACTATTATGAAGTTCTCGATTCTGTGATATGAATGGAATTACAGAATATCTTAAATATTATTAATATTTGTTTATAATATTGAATATAATATAATATAATATAATATAAGTTATTATTATTCGGAATATAATCGGAATATTCAGTCGTTTATTAAGAAATCGAAAATTGCAACGAAAAACAAATGTTTTGTTTAGTTATAAATAAAGCCATTCTTTGGTTGAATCTAGTCTTTAATTACGTCACCATTTGGTCATTCGGTTTCATCTCTTCTCATACATTGTCGGCTTCCGGTCCACCCGTTTATCATAGACCACATCCGACCGCAAACGAAGACAAGGACGCAATCAATACCACAATTAATTGCAATCGATTTACTGATTATTTATATTACTGTTCGCATCCATTGGCACATCTCTGGCCGTTCGGCATAACGTCGTTCTCAATATTGATTGTCAGAAACAGAAAAACTATTTTATTTTTTATTTGACTTTTATTTTTATTTTATTGCACTCTTATCTCACATTTAAAGTTAAAACTCTATTATTTCATTCAATTGTTTTTATTTACATAATTATTAATATATTATTATTTTAAATATAAATATAATTATTATATAATTGATTATAATTTTCTTGTTTTTATATATATTCTGATTATAATTCTGTTGTATTTTAGAGTATTTGCAGTATTTATTATGCATTATATTCACTGTTAAATAAGTTTAAATATATTTTGCAATTGTTTTGCAATTTTTATGCAATTATTATATAAATTGAGTCAAAAGAGAGATAAAAAATCATTTATTTATACAAAAACAGAAACAAAATTAGATTTAAACTTAAATTTGAGAATTGATGTAAACAATCATTTTTGGTATTATTTAAGTTAAACTCTGTTTACAAACCAATGTCTAATCAATGTAGAGGTACTGCAGTTCATGACATCAATTGACCTAAAGTCTGGCCGATCAGCCGATCAGCCCATTAACCGATTGTTAACTTTGATTAACTTTGAAACTGATTGTTCTCTACTGTCTGTCCGCCAGACATAGCAAATGTCTCTTTGTTTCGCTCTATTCTTATGATTACATAAACTTATCTTTTCTTAACTTTCTTTAGAATTAACTTATTTTTAATTAACAATAATTAACAGAAATTAATGTCATTTTATTGGACTAACAAATACTGAGAGTCGACTCAAATAAGTATTTAATTATATTTAATTGAATGCAATCTGAAATTAATGGTTAGTTTTGATTATTATTATTATAATTATTAATTAGAAAACACTTGTAAGCCGTCTCTCAATCTCTGGCTCTGTCTGTCTCTCTCTCTCTCTCTCTCTCTCTCTCTCTCTCTCTCTCTCTATCTCTCATAGACTATCTCTCTGTCTGTCTCTCTCTTTCTCTCTATAAATCTGTATCTGTTTCGCACTTCTCTTCGTTTGTTAATATAGTTATAGTTATTGTTATAATTAATTGTGTTTTACTACTAAACGAAATAATATTAATATAATTGGAATTTAAGTAAATTAATTGATTGCTCGCAACGAATATTATTTAGCAATTAATTATAACTAATTAAAGTAGGGATTGATATAATATTAACCGTAACTGATATATAACTGGCCTTCAAATCAAAGTGAAACTAAGTTAAGACTCGACTGAAGACAACCTTTAAGTCATATAATGTCAAAACGATTTTCTAAATTGAAAACATGGGTTGTATTGAATATTTGGATAATTATTACTATTCCTACTGTTTGTTTCATCGATGATAAAAGTTATTGTGAATTATATGAGTATTTATAATATAAATAAAACTATATCAACAAAGTATTCAATACTCTATTTCCTATTCTTTTCTGTTTATTATATTTCTTCAAAACAGGAAATCGCGTCAAATGTCTAATCAATGGAAACATTTCTCAAAATTGCAATTCGTATTCAAGTCTAACACAACTTATCACAACTTTTGTATAATAAATATTTATCACAAATCAATGAATTCAAGCGAGTCTTTCAAATAATTCAATGCATTTCTTATAACTATTTTTCCATTCGTTTAATCTAACAAACGATCGATTGTCTGATTATTGACGCAAATCCTATACAATTCAGAGAGAGCTTAGCGCACACCGGCATGTCTTCATTGTGCCCGTCACAATTAATCTTACCATTGAAATTTGATTTTATCTTAATTGAACTAATATCAGTAACACCAAGGTGAAATCCAGAAATTAATTTTTATTATTTTTCATTGCTCACAAGTCAGAGTTCATTTATCCCTTGTGGTTTTTGCTCTAGAGCCTGATGAAGTATGCCATTTTGCAAATATAAAGTCATCCTGTACAAAAACGCAACGGGTTTTTGAAAAAATCCTAATAAGTTAGATATATTCGATGATTTTCAACAAGGATCATTTTGAATTGCTTATATTTCAAATAACCCTAGTAGTTTTAGCCATAGAGGCAGTACAAGTTCATTGCTACCGGTGCTGCGCCAGTAAAAACTCGCCCCGGTGAAAAAGTTTTTTGTTAAGTGCTTTACAAAAATATGAATTTTCATCAAATTTTCTCATCAGCTTTAGGCCCCAGCTTCATTTAAGCGTGTTGGTCGTTTCTTTCACAGCCTGTATAATATATAGACAACAATAACGCGACGAAAAAATGTGGTCATAGTCTGACAATTTGATTGACTAATAGTTTATTCAAATTTAGTCCCGAATACTGTACTTTAGAATAGAACAGAATGTTTAGATCTCTGGGGAACTGATGTCCAATTGCAAGACAAGAGTGAGAAATGTCGCGACAGAGGAACGGAATATATGCTCAAATAAACTTCAGATTTTGTTCTTTCAATTGATATATCGGTTGCTTTTAAACAAATTATTGATTAATAAAAAGTATTTAATTCTAAACAAGGTTGAACAGCATTATGTATCACCGTTTTCTACATGATTGGTTATAGGTTGATTTTGGTAGTAAATAGAACTAGTTTACTTTTTGAGAGTTTTGAAAGCGAATAATTATTTTTTGGAACAATCAAACTTTTAGGAATCAGTTGCAAATCGGTTAAATCTTTTTCAAATATTCAAGTCTGAATCTTTTAAGACCTTTCCTAGACCACCAGCCCTTTGCTTGACTTCACCAGCCTACACCTAGCCTTCTCCAGGACTATTCTAGCTTTACCCAGCATTACCTAGCCGCGACTGATAGAGATGTTTTATTTCCAGCCATTCCCTAGCCGCTACTAATAAAGAGATTTTAATTTCAGCTATTTCCTGGGGGGGGGGGGGGAGTGTTCCTGATAGCGAATATAACCCCCATTTTCTAAAGAAAGTGGTGATAAAAATTCGATTCAATAGTATAAGTTATATAAATATATTGTATTATAATATCTGAAAAAGTTTATAAAATTGTTTAATATTCATAACAAAGATTAGCCAAATGTATATTTAAGAGTAGGGATGCCATAGGGGGGGTATAGACCAAATACCCCCCTGAGTTTGAGATTTGGCAAAATACC
>JAQIWA010002051.1:0-14850 GCA_034693305.1 Eueremaeus valkanovi
CTTACTGTGAGTTATAGTAAAACTAGTTTTTATGAATGAATACAAGTTTTTACTCTAAATAGTTGGGAAACACCACACCTTCTGGTTAACCTTGATATATGGGTACAACATTATTGTTCGTAAATGTCGAAGAATGTGCTTGTTTAGATGTTAAAAACATATTACAGCAGTATATTCGGGAACATTTAGAATTATTGGGAAAATGAATCTCAAAATTAATTTTAGTATAACTACGAAAAAAGTCTATAATTAATAAAAACATAATTATTAGGTTTTATTAAGTATTTTTAATTAAACACGAATACACCATATGTTATATTATATCATCTCTTAATATTATACTATACTTTATGATTAATGAGCGAGATCAATTTAATTAGGAATGATCCAGAACTTAGTTCCTGTAACTTATGTGTGCATTAAAGAGAAAATTATCAAAAAATAATTCAAACATTAAGTGGTTATTAAAAATTGTTTTATTAAATGCTTTTAAGCGTTAAAATTAATTATACGAATTGAACTGAACCAGTCAATTGTAGCTTGTTCATTTAACCACTTTTGGTTATTTAGTCTGGGACTGGATGTCGTTAAATTTTATTTTTATAGCGGAACTCAAAACTTTTCTTTTTTAAATTATAGATAATTTGTTGACCCGGCTTATATCGACGTCGACAGTGGAATAGTTCTGTTCTGTAAGGTTTTAAGAGGTTTTATGATATACATTACGACCAGGGGGTAATCATGTTAAACTTTAGATTTGAGTAAAAATAATTCTTATGAGAGTTGAAAACATTTCAAACAATAAATATTTGATTTTATTTTGTTATAAACCGATGGATCGTATGTTAGGCTCAAACAAATCCTTTCAAATTTCATCTGAATTTTTCCTAATCTTTTAAAATGGGATTAGACTTATAAAAAGTATCCCAGAACACTTAGCTTTGCGAAACTGTGATCAATATTTGTTCAAGTTATTAATGAAATAGAATAAGTGAGCAAGATGAGTTATTAAACATAATTGTTGGAGATTAATTTTTTTAATAATTATTATAACACAGGTAAAACTACTATTGTTTAAAATCTCAAATACCTTGAATACCTTTTCTACAATTTCGAGAAATGAAAATAATGTCAACGAATAGACTTGAAATTCATTTAACAAAAGGATTGAAGCAATCGATTGAAACAATATTTAATGAATAAGTCTTTAATTGTTTATTTTCAGCAATGAATTCAATCTTATCAGAGAAGTAGTGAATTTGTGACAAAACAAGAATATAATAATTGTTTGCATTTTATGCTAAAGTAAACTAATGATTGAAATAAAATATTTTCTCTCTCTTTGCAAATGCTTTTCATTATTTTTGGTCCAATTTTTATCATTAAAGTTATGTCATTTGACATTTCAGACTTCAATGTCTTATATGATCTTTAAGGTTCTTAATGAGGATCCAGGTCTACTAATTGGGTGACAGGACATAACATCGCAGCCAAAACATAGCATGGGCAAACAATCGCATAGATTATGGCATTTCGTATTTCATTTCACATTTTCTTTTGCACTTAGTTTTCCAATCATTTTGTTTTGATTTATAGAAAACATTTTAAGAGTTATATATATTTCGGATGACTTTTCAAATAAGTTTATAAAGTTTTGAAATATAAGCAAGAACTTAGAATATGGAGCAAGATTAATTTGATTTAATGAGAAACCCTAGGGTCTAGACATACAAGAGTAAGCTTTTTATCCAACGAGAGAATGTGTGTAATCCACCCCCGCACATTCTAATATTAGGCAATAATTAGATTCCAGTGAAAACTGTAAACATCTCATTTTTCTGGGCTTGACATTTAAGTCTTCCGGGTATTATATCCTTAATGGAATTAAATTTTTCGAATCGAAATATAATTTATTTTTTAAATGATTAGAAATGTATTTATTGGCAAACAGTTTATTAAATTCAGAGAATTGTTAGCAAATAAAAAGAAATGATTAAAATATTAATACAAATAAATTGGAAGACACTTAAGGGAAATGCACTCCAAAGTCATTAACTGTGAATACATTTATACAAACTCTATAATTCATATGAATTTGAATATAATATTCATATTATTATGATATTAATACTAATAACACCCACATAAATATGAAAACTTTCTCTATATCTATATCAAAAACTGTATCTTTCTTAATCTGTGAAGTTTTTATCTACAATCCTATGGGATATCTGGGTCTTTTAATATCTAGGTGATTCACATAATTTTTCTATAATATTCAATACGAAAGTCTTCATCAAAAAGAGAGCAAATTTTTAATTATCTATGAAATAGACTTTTATTCAGACTCTTAGCAATTAATTGTCTGAAAAAAATTCAAAAAAATTATTAATTAACGCTTAAATAAGGTTTCAGTTTCAGGATCTGATAAAAAAACTGAAAGAATAATTGAGTTGACTATAAAAATAAATTTCATTCTACGCCTGTATTTAGGAATCTTTTTTTAATATCAAATATTTTAATAATATTTTTGATATATTTCTTCTGAATAATAGATATTTTACTGAATATTTAAGTAATGATTATATGAATAAAACTATTTTTTTTATTTACATTTATTGCATAAATTAGTGTCAATTTTGTGATTTTGATTCTTTGATAATTCAGAGTTAACTTTAAATACGGAATATTTTAACGTTTTCTTATGCAAATCGATCGATCAAAACATAGAATATTCTTTCGGTCAGAATATTGAGCGCATAATAAGTATAGCTTTCATGTAATCCCTTGGATATAAAAATGGGTCAGAAAAAAGTTGGTAGACTCAAAAGTTTATGAATTTTAAAAATTAAATTTAAATAATATTTATCAAACTTTTGACTTAAAATATTCCAAAAAAAGCAATTTATTTAATATTAAATATTGATTTATTTCATTTTAAATCTCTATAGTCTTAATAATTGGGTCACCTGGATCTTAATTGGGTCACCTGGATCATTTAGGAATAAAGTTAAGTATCTATGAAAATATTGATAATATTATGAAAGATTGTTATGATTTGAATAAAATTGATAGAAATTTTCAAACAATAATATCAGGCAAAACATTTTTAAATATTCCTTTTGTCTCGACTCAGATACCAGGGTCGGGCAATTTGATCTATGCTATATTATTCAATATTTTTGAAGTAAATTCTAGAATAGATTAAATTAGAAATTCAAACGAATAAAATACTGAACGAATAAATTTCTAGAAATTCAGTTTGAATTCAGCTGAGAATTTTAGCATGCTAGTCTTGAACTCCACCGAGTTTGCTCTTCACAGTATAAATAGCTTTTATAAGTGAAACGACTTTTGTTAAGAATAATAGAAATATCTCTACAATAACAGGCATTGTATTTGAATTGTGCGAAAAGTTTTTTATTGAAATTTTTTTCAAAAATAATAATGACTTCTCTTTTGTAACTTTGCATTCATTGTGTGAATACTTTTAAGATTCAGATTTGACGCAAATTTCTTTAGGAGTTATTGATATTTCAAGAGAAAAAATTGCGAAAACAGTCATTAACAGAGTTAAGAAAAAAAATTTTAAAACATTATTTCTATTGTATTCTCGAAGAACTTTATATTCTTTATTCGCTTTAGTTTTTAAATTGTTATTACTTTTAGTTTTTTTTTCAATGTCTTTGATCTTGAATTGTGTTATAAGATTCGTAACAAAAGAAAAGTTTGTTTTGATTTAATCGAAAATAATTTGGCTTTGAATGCAAATCCTGAGGATATTTGAGAACATCAATAAAAGATACTTCTGATTGAATGGATATTTATAAGCATTATTCTTGTCAATAGTACCTTGCACAAATGTATTCAAACATAAATCATTTTAACATTAATTCTACTTTTAATGTTAAAAGTCATATACTTTTTCCCTATTTTACACCTGAAAAGAATTCCTTTCCTTTTTCTGTCAATATTTAAGTCTTTTTCCAATGAATTATAGAATTCTTATTCTATTTGTTTCCTAAGAATATTCTGTGTTTACGTAAACTGAATATCCAAACAATAGTATTCGGATGAATCACTTATTCAGCAAAAAGTTAATATTTATTGTCTCACAACCAATGCTTAGTTCCTTAGATTCAGTACTCGTATAGAGTATACCAAAAACGGTATTCAAATAGGATAACAATAATAGTGTTTGTATTCATAATATCAAAACAGTAATGCTTTCGATTGGATTCAGTTCATACACATATTCAATAAAGTATAGCAACCCAGGTATTAAGTTGAAAGTAGGAATAACTTTACATAAAAGAAAAATAATTTATATTTTTCAGTCGACAGATCAGAATTTCATCCGAATTAGGCTTTTATTTGCTTTAAGAAGAATAAAAAATTATATATTTTTGAGATAAGATAATAAAATAATGTATAAAAGCCCAGAAAAGTCTTATATTTACTATAAATATTGAATTATAATATTGAAACTCTCATTAAAAATAAATCCTCAATTTCGGTGCAAGGTAGCTTGTTGATAATATAGCTTCTGATCTGTGTCTGTCTTCAAATATACTCTACTTATAGATAAATATAAATAATTTATTTTTCTCTTATTATTCCTTTTGATGGAAAAGTTTTTATACGAAAAATTTTAAAAAATATTGCAAAAACTACAAAATCATGAGTTTTTCATCCATAAAGTTAGTATAGCTCTCTCTCTCTCTCTCTCTCTCTCTCTCTCTCTCTCTCTCTCCCTCCCTCCCTCGCTCTCTCGCTCTCATCTATTTATCTGAGATAATGAATATTTGATATGACTTCAAAACAAATATTTTATTATACATTTATATCTTATAAGTCCTAACATCCAAAATGACATTATTTTTAGATATGTTTTTATAGTCTAAGGAAAAAAATAAATTATTTTTCAAGAAATTGTATCAAAAAAAAGATAAAAATGTTAAACAAAAGACAGACCCAGATTCGAGTTGACATCAGATCATAAGAACACAATAGAAGAATATTCTTTATGATTGTATTCAATCACAATTATGACATTAATCAAGATTATCAATGAACTCGTTTATATATAAGTTAACCTTATTTTCAGACTTAATATAATTATAACTCTATATTACATATGAAGTGATGTTTTAGTAGAGATAAGAGAATATTCTTTATATGAATTCTTACTCTAATTGTTTGGCACAATCAATAAATTTAATTGAACTCAATTTTCTATAAGAATTGAATATAAATTAAATATTCATTAATTACAATTTATATTCACTTAATGTTATTTACTCTCAATTTATTTCATTTATTCTTTAATTAAATCTTTTATACGATTAATTGAATTAAATCTATTATTATTGTGAAAACTGTATTGAATTGGATGCGAATACTGTGCGCACAATATAACACACGATATTAGACAGCTTTCTCTGTTGATTGATAGCCACCGACAATATTGTATTAGAGAAAGCAATAAAGAATGGGGTGGCCAAGGTGGCTCAATTCACATCTTAATATATTAATATAATAACAGTTTCGGTTAAAACTCTGTGTGGGTGTAAAGGAAGGCTTACTTGTGAACAAAATTAGAGGTCAAATGAAAAAAGGATGGAAATGTCATCAGGGTTTATCAATTTATTTTATAATCTGACCGAGCTTGTTTACTAAAGATGAATCATTCGATTTAATTCAAATTCCAATGAATGTTAGGCTTAACTAATTATGTGTTAAACAAAATGTCCGAGCTACTTTAGCTAGCTTATCTACTTGGTCACTCCCCATAGAGAAGAAAAATAATTGTAAATGAATTAATTCAGATTTGTTACACATATGACGTGCAATCGTGTTGTATGGATCCAATACTCGACTATTTCTGATTATATACTCTTTTTCTTATCAAACCTTTTCTATTGTCTAATACTTTCTGTTATTACAGAATAAATCTTTAATCAAACGCAACCGGAATTGAAAATACGAGGTATAAGACTCGCACAGAATCTGATTATTCTTTATTCAATTAATTGCAAACATTTTGTCGTCAGATTTTTCTCTGTAATTCACAACATATACAATATATAAAATAAATACCGTATATTTCATATGTTTTATCCCTGTATATCATCTTTTCAAGCTTAACAACACTGAGAAAATTGAATATGGTAAAAATCCTTTCTTTTAAAATGAATTATCCAGTAACTTTCTATTGAATCGAGAATTGATAGAAAATAATCGGAGCCTGTACAGTACGAAGCTAGGTTGAGTGTTCACAATCTATTTTTGTAGCTGGCTTATAATAAAATATATAGCTTGAGCCGACATTGTCAACAGCCTATAAGGTTTACAAAATCATAGTTAGACTAAAACGTATGAAATATTATCATTGATTATCAGAGTTTTTGCTAAGAATTTACACGAAATATCAAAATCTGTTACGAATTTATAATCAGTTCAATACTTGTTCGCCACTGAAATATCATCCATCAGTCTTAAGGATAATTTTTTTAAAATCAGAATTTTATATCCATTTATCAAAGAATTAGAGATCGTATGATATAGAGAAGTCGAGAGATAAGACTACTTTGAATGCATTCAGAGCTATCACTTCAAACTTGTTTTATTGCCTCTATTATTGAGCGGTAAAGCAATATCTCATTTGTTATCAAATATTGGAATTCAATAGCTTTCTTAAATAATCCGTTGATGTATTGAAAAAAATGGGAATAAGTTTTCATTCACACCTCTAGTATTACTATATATTGAGCTTATATTCTTTATATCGACTCATAATAGTAATGGTTTACTCGTGTGCCTCAAAAGTAATTCTATGGGAAAAGCTCTGAGAGCTTGGATCTGATATTCACTGCCTATGATTGACCACAATATTTATTTATTTTTTTGGTAATACAGTATAACTTTTAAAGAGCAGACATTTGTCGTGAAATAGACGATTAACAGAATAAAAATTATCGACTTTTTTTTGAATGAAATATTTATTAAATATTTGCACAGAATTTAATCTAAATCTGCGTTTAGTAGACTATCATTAGTGGATTATGCGATACAAAGCCTATATATGATTGGATGTTGTGATGAATTTATATGAGTGGGCATACGATTGCATGCGTAGGCAATTCCTACACAAGCCATGAGTCAGTTATCCTTATTATATCCATACAAAACTACAGGCACTCTGATTCAAAAGTTATAACACTTTTATTCAATATTTTTTTGCCTCAAATTGGATTAAATTATATTTTTATTCAAAAGTTATTTATAAATATTAAACATTTGGACTGAAGTGAAAAATAAATTCACTTAATCTCAACAAAACATTATATATTTTTGGGTAAAAACTTAACCAGAGTTCTTATTGTCAGACCTTACAGGACAAATATATTGGACACAATTTCTCATATATGCCCGGAGTATAAAATCTATCCACTTATGCTGCTTAACACTGATATCTTGTATAAAACAATTTGTATCACAAAAAGAACTTTATTTAGGATTCGTTTAAGAAGAATATTCTGGATATCATTGATGTGTCAAAAGTTTGAGTGTTTCATAATATGCCTGCCTTTAAGTGAAAATAATTCAAAATTGAGACTATTTTTGAAATTTTTCAAATTGAATTATATTTCACAACATCTTCCCAACATTTGCCTCAGGTTCGAACAAACATAGAATTGATACGGGTACATTAGACTATTAATTGAGGACTTGCATATTCCTAATAGATTTTCAAATGTTTGCATAACTAATCAGAGCATAAAAAAAGTAAATAAACTGAATATTAATGAAAACCTATTTACGATTTTTATTTGATTTATCTTTGAATTTCGCATAAATCGATGTATTATTTCTATGTCTAGCATATGAATGAAATTCAAAATTCGGGAACAATTTACAAGAATATATTTTAAGTGTATATGAAAATAGAGTTGTATTGAAATACTGTTTAATTATTATTAAATAAATTCTATAATTTTAATAGTATTCGTGTCATCGGTGATCCTGAATCCGGAATCCTATTAGCTTAATAGGAAAAGACAGATGACCAAGGTCTATAGTCGATATTTTGTTTGGACAACTTCCTATGGGATTATATTAATTTACAAATTATTGTCAATACTCTAATGTATTATTAATAATATATTAAATGAAAAGTAAATTTTAATTTCCCATTAATTAAATAAATTTAATAATTTAAATATGAATTCATATATCACACCGGTATTCAATATTTAATATGATCCTGTACACCTCTACCACTGACTTACGAAGTTATTAATTGGTTATAAATAAATAATTTGGTACTTTATAGACTCAATTTTAAAGTCATTTCAATTAATTTGACTGAAATTAAAAATTGTTTTCAAAATCTATTTTCATTCGCATTAATATTTTAATACACTTTTAGTGTAAACTTCATAATAAAACTCAATTCCTTAACAAATGGGATAGAGTACAGTAGTGAGCACTATAATCAAGATGACAAAATTAATCAATTTAGTTTATATTAATCAAACATATAATTAAGTTCATTGCTGTTCACATCAATTTTTAAAGCCATAGATAGGAATCAAAAGTAAAATTTTGATTAAATACAGCAAAATATCAATAAAAATAAGGAAATTAATGAATATCTTTCAGTCAATACCAATATTCCTTTGAATCAAATACAGAATTGTATAAAGAATTCAGTAGTGAATACCCGATAGACTGAACATAACATGTGTGTAGAAGACCAGCACAAATGGTATGGCATAGAGAGTGGACTCTCTGTAGTATAGCTTCAAACACATCACTTAAATGTATTAAGAATTTTGTTGAAGACATAAAATTATATCTCCTCTACTCAAACGGCACAGTTATATAACTTTAGTGCTATATTGAAAACTGAATGAATGAATCGAATGGTCAGTAAATCCAATCAGAAGTCAAAAGAAAACATAGAGAGGAAAGAGTGAGAGAAAGCTCTGCTATTCTTCCCATAGATTTATTTCAGTATCGAATCAAATATTATATTAATTTGATTTATGATTCATAACATATGTATACAAAGTATAAATATAATAATAATTTCCATTCATATTATATTATATAATATACTGTATATAATGGATAACATTATGTGTTAATTATTTTGTAAGAATATATAGAAATTTGAATATTTTTATGCAATTAATAGTTTCAAAGTTCTGCTGAATTTTGTCTTTTTTCTGAAAAATGCTAACAAATTATGCGAATATAAAAAGCTTTGAAAATGATTTAATGAGAGGACAATTAGGCTCTTCTGAACTCCGTTTAATTGGTTTCAAATTATTTTTATTATGACATTAATGAGACTCAAAATATGCCCTCAAATATGTAGAGCACTTTGAGTGGGTCTCAGCTATGGTATAGATTTTTTTACAGTAATTAAAAATTCAATGATGCTAGTTAGCCTGATACTTTTTCATAGCAGATAATAATCTAAATTCCAGCTTATATGAAAAGTTTATGAGCCATGTCTACAATAATGATGAGCAAGCTAAATTAATACAAAGGCTCAGCAGAATAAGTTTATATTGTTTCCCCTGGCGAAATAGGATATTTAATGAACCAAGGTGATCTCTGTCTTTCTTTTTAACAGAGTCGACAAAGAATTATAAGACTGGCAAAACTTCAATCTTGATAATTGAGTAGGAGCTTAAAATTGCTCGGGGAGAGTGGAAAATATTAGAATTGAAAACTTTTTAATTTTAAAGTTAGCCGGCCTAGTTTTATACTTTTTCTGATTATCAACCGTCACATTTAATCTGCTATATATTATTTTGCTCCAGTACAAATTTAAAATAATTAAACTCAGAGGAATATATCAAACATGCTTGATAAGTACTATAGTAACAATAGATACAGAATATTTGAAAATAAATAATTGCCAACAAATTGAATACAATTCCCATTGATATGAATAAAAACAAATACCACAGAACGGTATGAGTTATTGGGCTCTTATGCTGAACATTAGCACTCATTAGTCGAGTGCAGAATTGATGGCACAGAATAATAGTATGCAAATCAATTGTTATCTACGTATAATAAACTGTATTTATGATCCGAAACAAACTACAGTAAATAATTTGAAGCATTGAATTAATCTTGCTCAAAGGTATTATTTTACATTGTAATCCATATAAATTAGACGATTCTCGCTCAATTTTCTTAAGCCTAGATTACAGTACAGTATATAATAATCTGTAACTAAAATTCACTGAAAAAAGAAAATCAAATAATCAAATAAGTCGAGTCTCAGCTTCAAAATAATCCAGTCATGTCTCCAATTAGACCGACACGTGTTTTAACTGATATCTTGTAGCCATTCAAGCATACATTTTTGAGTACAGGTAAAATTTTTATTCCATTTGTAAAAAATTATTAATTGTCTATAAGTTTATGTTAGAATTTTTGGAAAACTATCTGCAAATGGGTCCAGGGTAAAAGACTGGTAATATTTATCAAGATACACTCAGATCAAAAGGTCAATTATTATATATTTTGCATATTATTAAACCTGTCTCACCTGATTTATGACAATCACGTTTTGAATGTTAATGCAGTTGGAAGTCCTGATCACTCCCTCCCCTCACCTCTGGTCTGAACTGAGAAGTAATTGTATAAAATAATTAATTCTTTTGTTTGTGTTTAAGCGATTCGTTTGGATGTTATTTCAATTGTATTTCACTTAATATTTATATAACAATAGTATTAATAAATTTATATAAACTTATCCCAGAATAGAGTACAGGTATTGCAGTCTATGTACTCATATAATGAATTTTTGATAAGAAATTCTGATTGAAATATACGTTATATGAAACCAATGTCTGGGTTAACACTTACAGTACTGTATCCAAGAATAAATCGAAATTCATTTGTATTTAATGTGTTATAAAAATTTGATTCAATAATAAAATTAATTTGAATTAAATTATACACTGAATTGTTAAGTGAAACCAATGATGAGATTAATAATAATTGTTTACATAAAGTATACATTAAATGATTATTATATTCATAAACAATAAATTAAATAAATTATTAAGAATTTTATGAAAATATATCAGAATGATCAAGGTTCAAGTTCAGAAAGTAACCTTGTATCTTTTAGATAACAGAATTAAAATGTTGAAAATATTTTTCTTACCTTTATTTTCACAAATATTCTTCGATTTTCGTTAGAATATTCTTTTGAATTGCTATTAAAGTTGTGTTTTATTTGTTTGTATTTTATTGACTTTCACATCAAAACTAATTGAAACAATTTTTAATTTCAAATATTCTTCTTCAGAATAAATAGTTTTTTGTTCTGTAAAATAATTTTGAGTTAAACTTTGGTTTTTTGGCAAATAGTTTGCGAGAATATAAATAATGTGCGAACGGTGTGAATGTGTGTTAGGATAAGGAACTGAATACAAAACTGTAGTATATTTTTGGGCTATAGTTATACAGAAGTTTAGTGACAGACAGACGCAGTACTACTATTCATGAAGTCAGTCACGAATTTTCACTATTTATTTAATTTTATTATTAATTCTTATTTTCGTTATATATTTAATACATATTTAATCCATAAAAATGATTAACTCTTATCTAATGAGTAATTATTTTTCTATTTTTTATAATGATTACGAAATAATTAATATTATAATACTTTATGCGAATTATGGATAAAAATAATTTTTAAATTGTTACTGTTCATCAAAAGCTCAATTAATGCCTGACTTTTAGGCTAAATATAGAAATGTCATCCGAACACAGATTGGAATCAGTATTCACTCGAGAATTATGACATCAATTCAGTCGATTGGTGACAGAAAATACATATTTTTTTAATCTTTACTTTTCATATTCATAACTAACTATTGCTTTAATTTCGTTATTCTTTGGATTCTTGCATTGGATTCTTGAATATGAATAAATTGATATTATCTGGGTAAATATATATATCTTGCTCTTTTTACCATTTAGATTTTTTCATCTATTTTATAGATTATCTTGGTCAAATTTAGATGACTCAAGAATAATATTTAATAAAATATATCTTCATTGGATTTCTTGATCTATTTTCTGAATAAAGATTTTAATCATTAAATATATTTTAGATAAATATGTTTCAGATTATAAGTCCTTTATATAAAAACAGAGATGCTGAGAGGGGGTCTAGCCAAAATACCCCCCCTAGGTTTGAAAATCAGCAAAATACCCCCCCTAGGTTTTGACGAGGCGAGGGACCCCCCCCTAGACTTTTGCTCGCGCCTATACCAAAAATGGCCGATTTTTACCGAATTTCGGCTAAATTTAGCTTAAATTCAACTAATTTAAGCTTAATTTTAGTGAATTAATGCTAAATTGTGCTAAATTTAGCTAAATTAAGCCAAAATTGGTCGAAATTCGGTCAAAATCGGCCATTTTCGACTTTAAACGCCATTTTGTCGCCATTGTGGCGGCCATCTTGCTTTTCGAAAATACCCTCCCCTAGACCCCTCCCTAGGTTTTTAGGCAAAATCCGCCATTTTACCCCCCCCCTAGACCCCCCTAGAGCCGTCGAGTCTCAGCATCTCTGCTTAAGCATAAGCAAGCTTACTTGCATAAGCATCAATATATTCCCCAGTATATATTCATTCAAATCAACTGAAAATACATTGATTTTGGTTCAAAAGATGGAGTTGTGATACAGTTATAACCGAAATATCAAATGAAAAATCAATTTTATTTTCAAAAGTTTGATCCAATTCTTACTGATTGCACTATTGTACTAGATCACATTTTTTTATACATTAAAACTGTTCAACCTATTGGGTTTCTATAATTTTCCTAATTTCAATATGTTACAATTTATCCTGATGATCTAGCCATTTCTTGTTTCAGGCAAAAAAAATTCTGACAAAAAAGTTAGCAATCAGTGACTTAAGTGTATCAATCGATACAAGCATTTGTTGTAAGAATTATTGAGTGAATAATATAATCATTCAATTGTTTCATAGATTTCTTTTTCGAATACTTACCTGTATTTTTGCAGTTTCTATAATTAGACCAGGTTAGTCTTACAGTCAGTATTGTAAACATAGAGTTAGAAATAGGAAGAAAATCTTTTAGTAGTCGACAAACATTTATTAAGACTTAAAATGAATTACATTTCAAAAGTATAAAAAAGAGTTAACACAATGTGTTCACATACAAAGTGAGAGGTAGACTACAAAAGTATTGAATGTTACAAAAGAATTAGAGATGGCCAAGGGGTACAGACGTAATATCTCATCTAGGTATTTGAGCCGTAGCCGATCGCCCCTCGGCCTTTTTACAGGAATAGCCTGGGCTAAATTGTCTAAATTAAAAACAAGTAAATTAAGCCATCGTTGAAAAATAGGAGTATTTAGTTTAATAGGGGTAGTATAGCCTCACCACCGCTTCCTCCTCCACCTCCACCAGGATAAGGGTCGGTAAACTACAAAGCGCAGTTATCACAATTGTGAATTTTAAACTTTTTAAACTTTTAGCTGAATTACTGTCAAAAAAAGAGCAATACATCATTTTACCCTGAACGTTCCTTAATTATGTGAACCCCACCATCCCTACAAATGAATGTTCTTGTTATGCAATAGAATATTCCAGAACAAAAATGCTCTTAAACAAGAACAGTATGCATTAAGTAGTTCTCAAAAAAAAGATATTTGACTCTTACATATAAGCCATGTGATTTACTGTTAAGCAAATAGTTTTGTTTTAAAAAGCAACATGATGCAATGTAAACTTAATATGAGCTATTACTAAATTGTTTCGTTTCTGTACCTGGGACAAATTTTATGTCAGAATTCATGTATACGGGCAAGTTCAACTCAATTTCGCACGAGTGTCAAAGTGACTCATCGGTAACTGGTCGGTTTCTTGTTAACCATCTTGAATCCCAAAAGATTGCAGCTTGATTCACCTATTTTTAGATAGATAATGAGCAAGCTATGCTTTTCCAAAATTATATTACATTTATACTAATTGAAAAAATTACAATAATTAACTTGATCAATACTGCACATGCTGATATACAGGTTAATTTTGTAAACGCCTCAAATTGTTTATCAAAAATTGTTTCACTCTTTGCTTATACAATAAAAATAATTGTATTATAAGATAATATGTATTAATAAGTGTTAGATATGTGACCAGAATATAGGCGATGTATGTGTCGTGAATTGGAATGACCAGGAGTGTGATGACAGCTATATTCAAGAATATCATTATTACAGTTATGAAGAAATTAATATTTTTTAGAGTTTTTATGAATATTTTCTCGTTTTCATCGAAGTTAGCGATGAGTTCATTGATTTGAGTCTCAATCAAAGCATTGGATGTTTTCAGTGCAACAGTCAGTATATTATTATAAAATTCCAAGAGTTTGTAGTGCTCTGAGTATATCTCGAAGAATATGTACTGGATTGTTATGGTCAGGCCATTCGTATAGAAAGCTGTGAATATAGCATGGTGATTACAGAGGAATTGGCTGATGTGTGATTGGTTCAATGTTGAATTCAATATATCCATATTATTATTGTTCAGATAGTTATACAACAAAATCAATTCATAAGTAATTATTTGTAAAGAAATAAACAGAATATTCGCTGGAATTCTGTTTGTTTTGATTGAATACTGTTTTTCATAACTTATTATATCATTAAATATTTCCAATAAATAATTGAAATTATATTTTATGTATGCATATGACACAAGTATAGCAGCTATACATAAGATGACACATACTTTGAAAATATATTCATAGATATTGAGGGAAGAATTTAAGGA
>JAQIWA010002052.1:0-14849 GCA_034693305.1 Eueremaeus valkanovi
AAAAAGGCCTATTTCCGGTCTTAATTCAAAATGGCGCCTATTTCCTGTCCGCCATTTTACCTCCCCCTATACCCCCCGGGGTTTGAGCCGAAAAATCCGACATTTTACCTCCCTCTATACCCCCCCTGGGTTTTCCGAGCTTGGCCATCCCTATTTTATAACCTCCTTGCACATCTATAATACATTTATTGGTAAATATGTTATTATACAATTATATATGTGCAAGGTAGGAATTTGCACAATATGCCCACGGGAGCACACCCCTTGATTTTCGTCTGTGTAATAGGCAAGGTTAATCTCTATAGCCCTGTATAGCCCGCACTAAATTACCCTGCATTTGAATTTTCGTAAGAAATGCCTGCACTACCCCCCCCCCCTTGCACATCAATTAGTCTTGGAAATTCTGATAGAATGTTCTTTTATTCGAATCAGATGTGGATCTGATCGCTGGAACGACCAAGAACGATTTCAAATCAGCGCATTGTACAACACATCTGTTCGCCAAAGGATTGGCCGAACACACAAAGAATGTTTACTTTTATGATTTCACGTATGGAGCTGCAGAACATAGCGCAGAAAAGACCTGGGTATGGGGCATGAAGGTCCTCGATCCACCCAAAGACAAAGCCGAAGCCGAGTTTGGTAGACAATGCTATAAGTTCTGGACTAATTTCGCGAAGACCGGGTAAATTATATGAAATTAATATTTTATGTTCAAAATTCTATACCGGCATGCTTTTGTAAGCTTTTCGAATTCACAAGCGAAAAGCCAGGATATATTTACTATGAAATATCCTTGGTTATTTTCCTATAATGCCAGGATTATTTTTGATAATTAGATTTTGTGAATTTATTCGTACATTATAATAAACTTGTACAATTGTTTAAACAGTGTTCCGGCTCCAGCCAATGTATGGCCGAGATTTGATGGTGGCGCCAATGCCAAGGTTAAAGAATTGAATGCACAACATTTGAATAGCATTCTCGATAATCCAATGAATAAAATCTGTGGAAATTATGACGGGAATGACTGAATGGCCTCACTTTGTGAGGCCGGGCCTCACTTTTTGGCATCACTTTTTTGGCCTCACTTTTTGGCCACCCTTTAGCCACCCTTTGGACTCCCTTTCATAATAAGATTATCAAATTCAATATAAATGAGTCTGTATCAAATTTATCTTGCTATAGAATGAATAATTCTTCATTATACATTGATATTTTTTTTGAAATACATTTCATTCAACTAGCGTTGAATTATTATAATCCTGCTCGTTTTTATTGATTAAAAATACTTTTTCTGTTATTTATATTATTTCAAATAAAAATATTAAAAAACCAAAAACTGTAATCAATTAATTGATATTAAAATTGTTATTTATATAGATATCTGGTAAAAACGAAGATGTTTATTTATTTTAGCTACAGTGAATCTTATATTTAAACATGGCTAAACATTTTTTTCTTTGAGAGTTAGCCGCTAATTCTTATTATACCATGCTTGTCTTTATTTGTCCTTCATATATTTGAAGCAAACTCAAAATGTTGGTTGTTCATTGAAGCACATTCAATGGTAAATTGCGGAATAAGTTCCAGCAATTCCAGCAATGACACCAATTATAAAAGTGATTAAAAAAAATACTTTAACCGGTTTACTGATACGCCCCTAACAATGTCATCACATAATTCGTACAATTCATTTAAAATATAATCTTTTTCTTACTGTTTGTCAACACTGTATAAAACACTGAATATTTTTTTTGTGAATCATGTCTCCAATACTCTACTATTTATTTCTATTATACACTGGGTATCCGTTCCAGCCATGAGCGCCTATATGTCTGGTGATGTGAAACGTCTATATAGCTGTCGTGTTGCTGTTGTAGAGCGCATGTATCGACTGTGAATATGCATGCAATTAGTTGGCGCTCTACAACAGCAACACGACAGCTACAGACGTCACCAGACATATAGACGCTTATGGCGGTAACGGATTTCTAGTGTATATCATATTTGAGTTAACTATAATATACTCTATAAGGTTCGACCCAAACATAATGTTGACTCAATTGGCTGAAAAAGCCATAAAAATTCATCGCTAATTATCAGCCCTTTTTCACATTTATAAACTCTCAGAAAAAATACCTGCATTAAAAAGTTGTGTAAGAAATACTTGAATTTATCAAACAATTTATTTATCTTAAATAAATAGCTGGAAAACAAAAACCTGGTTGATAAAATAAAAAGTGATTTATTATAAAATCCTTTGTAATAAACACTTTCAGAATTTTGATAATTTTCTATACAATAGATAATAATAATTATTAAGAAAATTTAAATATGTGGAAAATATCTGGCTTAATTTTTACCATATTGTTCATCAACTTCGTATGTGCACGCAATGATGGCCAGGCACGCACACCACCAATGGGATGGCTGTCCTGGACTAGTTTCCAATGCGAAACAGATTGCAAAACATACCCAAAGGCTTGCATTAATGAAGAGCTGTATAAAGAGCAGGCTGACAGATTGGCCAAGGATGGTTTTAAAGAGTTAGGCTATGAATACGTCAACATTGATGACTGTTGGAGTGAAATGCAAAGGGATTCGCACAATAGACTCGTTGCGGATAAAAAACGTTTTCCGAGTGGTATGAAAGCTCTGGCAGATTATGTGCACTCAAAGGGCTTAAAACTTGGCATTTATGGTGATGTAGGCCCGACAACATGTGCTCAGTAATTATACCCTGATTGTTGTATTATTTATTCAAACAAACAGTTTAAATTATGAATTTTCCTTATTAAGTTATCCTGGTCAGAATGGTAAAAATGGTTCCAATTATTTTGCCCTTGATGCTAAAACCTTTGCCGAATGGGGCGTCGATTCGTTCAAAATGGACGGCTGTAATGAAGACTCGCATCATTTCGATGATTTATTTCCTAAAATGGGAAAGGCTTTAAATGAATCAGGTGAAAAAATATTTTTCGTCTCTATAAAACCAAATGATCAGTGCACTTTTAACAGTAAGCCTAATATATTTTCGCAAAATATTAATACTCTTTCTATTGATTTAGCTCTAAAATACAGTCAATTTCTAAAATATTTATTATATTTAATCAGAGATAAACAGCTGAACATTTAATCAGAGGGTGGGGGTGGGTGGTCTACGTGTTACCGAATCTATAAACCTCATTTCTAAAGAAAGTGCTGATAAAAATTGATTTGTTCAACAAGTTTATGAGCAAGCGCTATTATACTATTTTGTATATAATCAACCTGTGACCTTTATATAATTAGGCAGACATATGCTATTCATATGCGAATGGCCATTATACCAGCATGGTGCAAAGATCAAGATCAATTGGGATGCGGTTGTAAAGACCTGTCATGTGTTCAGAAATTACCGTGACATTGCTGAAACATGGAATAGCATTGAGTCAGTTATCAACTTTTACGGCGATAACAATGCTCTGTTAATGAAATACAATGGTATAGAATATATACATGATAGTATCCTGGTGACATTATTATAAAACTTTATCTCCTTTCAGCTCCGGGACAGTTTTTTGATCCAGGTAACACAGATCTATGACTGTTGACAAGTTTAGTTATTTAATTAATCCTTGATTCAGACATGATGGTTATTGGCGATTACGGTCTGTCATATGACCAGGCTAAAACACATATGGCTATGTGGGCCATGTGGTCGGCGCCGCTCTATATGTCCAATGATCTGAGAAATCTGGGAAAGGATTTCAAAGACTTATTGCAAAATAAAGCAGTCATTGCTGTTAATCAGGATAGACATGGATTGATGGCTAAGCGAGTATACAAGCAGAATTTTAAGGTTAAATTTGATTATATCATTCATTGTCCTGGGAGATTTTTATTAGATTTACCACGTTATTTCTTTGCAACATAAATTTTTTCAATTATACCTCTGACGTAGATTCAATATTAATTCTGATAAAATGTCACCTTGATAATTTTTACCAACAGAGAAGCGCGCAACAGGTCTGGGTCAAACAAGTCGAGCCGAAGGTCAAGGATCAATGGTCCTATGCTGTGGTCTACATGGAAACAGACCCCTGGGGTATGAAGTATTTGGTAAGAATTTGCTGCAAACATACAGTAATAGAAAATATTTTTCATTACTTTTATTTCATTTCAAAACAGATGTCACACAAAGTCTCGGATTTAATACCGAATACTAAGAACAGTACACAATATGTAGTACACGATCTGTTCAGAGACGAAGGAAAGGAGATTTTGGGGAAATTAAAGCCTAGTCAAAATCTTGAGCTACTTGTGCATGTAGCTGGTGGATGCAGAATGGTCAAATTGGTGCCGGAATAATTATATTTATGGATTAAATAATACAATTTGACCCTAAATTGAATAAAAGAATTTTATTTAAAAACATATTTTACTTATTATTTTCTACACATAAAGACAAAATTTCAAAAGTAACCAGGTATGCATAATATATGAATAAACGGATAGTTATAAACGACAAATTGACCCGGGGAATTGATAACATCAAGTTTGTTTTTATAAAGGTTCCGGTCATTGTCATATACATAATCATTAATTATATGAAACTAGCACATTTTATTCTTTATTTGAGATTGTTTTATTTCGATTAATCTATTTGCTTTATATTTGACCAGTATAATTTTTTAAAGCAGTCCATTATTAACAATTATAAATATTTTGTTTGAAAAATGTATTTTTTAATTATTAATAAATAAATTATTCTATGATTTATGAAAGGATTGACAATTTACATAACAGGGTGTTTTGAATGCTTTAGGATCTGCCAGATCATATATTGCCGAATAGGTTCCAGCAATTCCAGCTATGATACCAATTATAATAGAGATGATAAAAAACACTTTAACCGGTTTACCGATACGCCTATAATAATGGGAATATATTTTAATTAATTAAAAAATTTTCTTAATTTTCAATATATTTTTTGCATACCTTTTAGGCCACTCTTTATTGTCATTTTGTTTGGACACAAGTCTCATATAGAAAATCGGCGGCAAAATAAATGTCATTAAAGTAATACTCGAACTACCGATAAGACTGAGAATTTTGCCGAACTGTGGAACCGATAGTGCGGTGAATGTTATGCCAATCATAAGCACAGAGCGAGTGATTATGCGTTTGTATGTGAAGTCTAATTGTGAAGACATAAGAGATATTTGATTAAAAATCCTTGCATTTTGAATATCGATGTGCAAGGAGTTCAAGAAAAGTATCCCACCGCCCTGATGTCAAGACCTAGAAGACTTTTTCGATGAGTTTTCGACCCCCCCCCCCCGGAATAGGTTAAGGAAATATTATCGTAGAAACCCTTAGAGTTTTGAGCACATCCACCAATTTTGGGAATACCCCCTTAATATTTTGGAGCTTGCACATCACTAATTTTGAAATTATATAATTGCCCATGGATACTTACGATTTGGTATATTACATAATGAGTCGAACTCCTGGGCCACCGGATTAATCATTATAAGAAAGGCAAGGAATAAATGAATGGCAAATGTGATGACAATCGATGTTCTGAGCCAACCATCCGATACGGAGCCCAATATATCAACGTTAACAGCACTGCCATAAACGGCATAACCAGCCACACTGACCGGTAGATACAGCACAATTAGCACTGTTAATAAAGAAAATTTAAAAATGTTCACAGGTTATAAATCAATGTTAACAATGACATACATATGAAGCCGAATATGACTGCAATCGGAAATTTTGTTTTGTCTTTCATATCGTTCTGAAAGGTCGGGAAAGCGGCCGCACCTCCGAAGGCGAACATAATTGTGCCGATGCCTATGAAAAAACTTTTGAATGTGGGTGCTTCGTAAGTGGCCTGGGGCTTATATTGGGGCGAATCGATTATCATGTTTATCATAAGCAATACGATTCCAAGTAATGTCGTCCCGAAAGCACCGACAGCTAATGGCCAGAAATCTGCGGGTGAGCCCAGCCATGAGAACGGTAGTAGGAGCAAGGCTAGTATCAAGATCCAATCACAAAATGTGACTTTCTTTATGATGTGGTCAGTCATAGACCAAATCAATTCAGAGGACAACAGAAGGAATACAACGGAAGCGCCGAAGAAAGTGATGTCCATTACTGCAGACGATAAGTAGCTGTTGGGTAGGAAATAGAGTATTGATATCAATGTCAAACATTTCATAGTCTTTCTAATTTGCCCAGAGCTCAAATCAAAATTGAATGCAATTTTGATTTTTTTTAGAAAGTTTAAATATTAACTATAGTAGTGATGGCCAGGCTAAACTAACCTAGAAGGGGGGGTGAAATTGAGGAAGGGGGTGAAAGGGCGGACCGGTTCATCTTGCATCCCTGGGTAGATTTTCAAAAGTTATTTTGTTTTAATAACAAAATTCATAGGTTTGGGTGCTATTAAAAATTATGACCAGGCAATTATTTGATTCAAAACGACCTACCTCATCCATTTGCCTCCCACTCTGAAGCCTATAGAAGCGAATGGGTTACGCACTGGTCCTCTATATTCAGGCCAACGCTCTTCCAATATAAGCCTAATTGTTGTCAATATTTTTCAATTATAAAATGTTTTGACGAATTATGTGCTGGATAATTACCAGCATCGTGCCAAACAAACGCCAGAATACGAGGCTATTAGGCCACTGGCTATTAGTATAGGAACGCCAGCCCAGCCTGTACTGGCGACACCACTGGGCAGCGATAAAACACCACTTCCAGCGACTTCGGTGGCGATGAATATAATAGCCGTCAAGACTGATAGGCCTTTTTTATTTGGATGGCCAGGTATACCAGTGCCTGTAGCACTATAACTGCCTAATTCTAAACCAGCAGAACTTAATTTTTCCATATGTGGTACTAATTATAGACTGAATTAAAAACTGAAAAATAGTTCACAGATCGACAGCTTTGACTCGAATGACGTGAAAAAAGAACTCAGAGTTAAGTCAAATGAACTGAAATTAGAGATTAATTTTGAATGAGATAATGTGTGCTATAAATCTGAGCCGACAAGAATAGTGCAGAAATAGAACTATTCTTATCACCAGAGCCTGGAAAACCGTTCCGCCTTCCCGTGCATATGAGTCTGGTGTCATCATTGCAAACATATGGAGAGATAACACATCAATAATTAGCAGGTTAACTATCAAAAGAAGTTCAAGTGTGCGTTCAAATGTAAAGTTCCAAGTTCAAACTTTGCTTTTATCAAGATAAAAATGTGGCCTTTGAACTGTGTTTGAAAGTTAACCTGCTAACTTTTGAGTTGTTTTCCAGCGTTAATTTCCACTTTGTTTGTTAATGATGACACCAGACTCATATGCACGGGAAGGAGGAATGGCTTTCCAGGATCTGCTTATCACATAAATAGGTTTGTGCCAGAAGTGGTTAGCAATCAATCTGAACGATCAGATTTCGTAATTTGATTACGATTTTCCGCAACAAATCTAAAATTCACTTTCACTTTGAACTAAAAATTGAACTTGGATTAAATTAATTAATTTATAATAGTTTGTTCATGGGTCATAAGAAAATTTTTTAAAGCACCTAGAACAATTATAATTTACAGTGAATTCCTTCGCCGTATGTATTAACAGAGAATTTTATTAATAAATTACAGGAAAATAATTATTTTATGATTTATAAAAGTATTGCAAATTAACATAACAGGGTGGTTTTAATGCTTTCGGATCTACCAGATCATATATGGACGAATATGTGGCCGCAATTCCAGCTACGATGCCAATTATAATCGAGACGATCAAGAATATTTTAACGTATATACTGATACGCCTATAATAATGGAAATATATTTTTATAAAAATTATAAAATTTTCTTAATTTTCAATAAATTTTTTTGCATACCTTTTAGGCCACTCTTTATTATCATTTTGTTTGGACACAAGTCTTATATAGAAAATCGGCGGCAAAATAAATGTCATTAAAGTAATACTCGAACTACCGATAAGACTGAGAATTTTGCCGAACTGTGGAACTGATAGTGCGGTGAATGTGATGCCAATCATAAGCATAGAGCGAGTGATTAATCGTTTATACGTGAAATCTGAATAAAAATTAAAAAAAAATCGAGATTTGAATTGAATTACAGCTATATTTATATTGTAATTTAGATCAGGTCAAATTATCAAAATTCACCCAGTATTTGAATTTTTTCATAAACTACGTTACATAAAGTGTTTTTACTTACGTTGAGGTATATTAACTAAGGTTTCGAACTCCTGGGCCACCGGATTGATGAGCACAAGGAATGCCAGAAATAAATGGATTGCAAACAAAATACTAATCGATGTTTTGAGCCAACCCTCCGATACGGAGCCCAATATATCAATATTAACAGCACTGCCATAGACGGCATATCCAGCGATACTGACCGGTATATAAAGCACTAAAAGTACTGTTAATAAAGAGATTTTCAGAAAAATACACCAGGGTATAAATCAATGTTAACAATGACATACATATGAAGCCAAATATGACTGCAGTCGGAAATTTTGTTTTGTCTTTCATATCGTTCTGAAAGGTCGGGAAAGCGGCCGCACCTCCGAAGGAGAACACTATAGTACCGGTGCCGATGAAAAAACTTTTGAATGTTGGTGACTGGTAAGTGACCTGGGGCTTATATTGTGGCGAATCCAGTATCACATTAGTCATGAGTAAGATGAGTCCGAGTAATGTCGTGCCAACAGCACCGACGGCTAACGGCCAGAAATCCGCTGGCGATCCAAACCATGAGAGAGGCAGCAACAATAAGGCCAGTATCAAGATCCAATCACAAAAGGTCACCCCTTTGATTATATCACCCGTGAGAGACCAGACTAATTCCGTGCACAACAATAGATACACTACTGAACCCCCGAAGAAGGTTATGTCCATCACTGAAGAGGAGGCGAAGCTTAAGGAGAAATAAATACTTTTTTTATAACTTGAACTCAAAAATGTGGTATAATATGAACTCCCAGTACACCCACTCCTGTATATAAATTCGAACTGTTCTTTCAATATATTAAAGTATGTATCCGCAAAAGTACCTAACAGGGTACCTAACTCTGAACCGAACGTTTGTATCAGTCCGATTACTAAAGCTTAATAAAAGGGAACTTTAGCTCTGACTGAAAAAACCAGTTTCTGTTCAGTGCTTCACAGGCTTTAAAATTTCAGAACAAAACTGGTTTTTTCAGTCAGAGCTAAAGTTCCCTTTTATTAAGCTGTAGTCATCGGACGCATAAAAGTGTTTTTGCTGACACTGAATTCAAAAGTGCGGAAGTATATATTAAAGTATTAGCTTGCCAATATGCCCTACCTCATCCATTTGCCTCCGGCTCTAAACCCGATGCAAGCGAATGGGTTACGCACTGGTCCTCTATATTCAGGCCAACGCTCTTCCAATATAAGCCTAATTTAAGTTAAGAAAGAGTCCAGGCTTAGAAAAATTATATACTATTATCAAGATGAATTATTAGTTAATAAAGCACAATTACCAGCACCGGCCCAAACACACGCCCGAATATGAGGCTATAATACCACTGATTATAAGTATGAATACTCCGGACCAACCTTTACAGCCATAAGTATGACAATTATAGACATTATTTATAATTATTTAATTAGAATTAGTATTAAAATATTAATATTACAGAAAAATAACCTGTGATCAATACATCGGATTTTTTTAACCCGTACAATTAAAAGAGTTGACGAATTATAATAAAAGTTAAAAATATATTTAAATTACAGCTCTTTTGTTAACAATAATTTGATTTTGTTCTTTGTCATTTTTAATACAATCAGTAAGTCATAGTGTAACTTGGTTAATCATCTTGGCAAATTAAAATATTAAATATACATATCTTTACCTGTACTGGCGATACCCCTGGGCAGTGATAACACTCCACTTCCAGCGACTTCAGTGGTGATGAAGAGAATTGCCGTCAAAACTGATAGACCTTTTTTATTTTGATGGCCAGGTATGCCGGTCTCAGCACTACCATCACTGCCTAAACTAACAGAACTTAATTTTTCCATTAATACAAATATTCTTATGGCTAAATAAAGTAAGCAAGGTTATATTTCAGCTCAAATGAACTCTGAGTCAATTAACCTCTGAATTAGTTAAGGCTTCTTTAAATAATCGTGGACCTGGATCAAATCGTACTACTAATCAAACACAACATTCTTATCAAATAAAGTGCATTTGCATCCAGGGATGGCCAGAGGCAACTATTTCCTAGCCCTGGCTGGTTTTTTGTGATATTGATCAGTCATTGGCTTGAGACATATTTGAAGAATGTGTATATTTGCACATGCTCATATTATATCTAATCAATGATACTTTTAGTACAGCTAATCTAATCAATAATTAGTGCATTCAATCGAAATAAAAATATTGATTATTATTATTCTGTGTTTTCAAAGATCTCCCACATATTTTGATAATGTATGTCCAAGCATATTGATATAACCGGCCCGGAACACATATTTTTTTCTCACTGAAAAATAGCTACCAAGCTAATGTGTAATTTACAGTCTCTTTAAATAATAAAAATTCTATTCTATTTTATTCTGATTATATTTAAAATAAGTTTAACTTGAACTTTGATAATAAATATAGTTTTGATCTATTAACCACCTGGTTGGTTGAACAAGGGTGCTTTTCGGGCTTAATAAAGTCAATTACTGATATCCGGATCCGGATCGAGCGCCTAAATAGCCCACTGGATAGAGTGCACGAATCTGGGCTTGAGAGCTGGAGTTCAAGCCCTTGACCCGATGAGCCAAAATTAGTTGGTTGCTTTGGGACCTGTCCTGTAAAGTCTCAGACGCGTAGCATTGACTCCGCCGACACAGTATGGTCAAGAATCCTTTAATCCCAGTGGATCGACACTGTTCCTATAAATGTGCTGGAATAATATTAATACATAGAAAGTCGCGTATTATTTAAATTTAATTTTTTTTCTGCACAAAACTGTAATTTAATTTTAAAATCTTATATAATACCAAAGTCTATATTTCATGAGATTTAAGTGGAATAACCAGTAATTGTTTTGATAAATGATTTTTCAGATTAATACATAAGGATCTAATTTAATTCGCGAAAGACTATGGAAAAACACCAAGCTATTAAAAATAATAAATAAGAATGTTTTAAAAATAATCAATTTGTCCATTGTTACAATAAATTTATCTGTGATGTAATTCCTGAAGCTCGACAGTGTCCCCGAAAAGGGATTGGTGCTCTAAAATGTGATGTTATGTAAAATCGAGATTGGTATAAAAAAATAACAGTATGATTAACCTCCTATTATGAAGGAAAATATTAATATTGCTGACATTTTTGAGCTTGCACGGTCAAAATATATCGCCAATTTGTAGGACCAAATAAATTATTTATAATTTTTGTCTAAATTTTATAATAATTTTGTATAATATTTACAGTTGTTACAGTTTTTAAGACAAGGTTTAAAAATATTAACTTGTAGTTTATTGACACCAATTATTTTATCCCATTGAGCAATATTTGACCCAGTTACAAATGTGCATGTAACATTAAACATAGCAGTGTCATTTAATTTATAGTATAAAAGTGTTTTTTATATTATTTGATAAAATATATGTATTTTTCAAAATATTATATTTATTTGTATTCAATATTTACTTTAATTTTGTTTATAAATAGTTTTGATTTTTATAGTTTAGATGACTGTATGTATTAGCAAAGATAATTTTGATAAAAAATTTAAGCAGGAACAATATTTTTAATAGCTTTTGAAGTCGTGGACCGGAGTTACGGCGATGAGTGTGCGAACAGATTATATAGAAGTTGTTTGCATTCGAGACAATACAGTGAAGAAGAACTCGAAACTGTGCGCAAGTATTTGCAGAACCTGTATATAACAGAAGCCGCGTATAAGCCCATCAAACCTGCCTGTCCTAAGCTGTACGTCCGGAAAGACTTCAAATGTATGGCACATACGGAACGGATGGAACTGATGAAAGTGCTCAGAGAATTGTACAGAAGAGGTGTAATCGAATGGTTTGGTAATATTCATGGGAACTGGTGGCCCAATCCGCACAAAATGATTGAAGACATACCGTTCCACTCAATGTTGAATTTAGAGTTGGAGAAGAAGATAAAAGAATTGAATCCAAATCTTTCACTGCCTTATTGGGTGAGAATTTTATTTAGGGTAACAAAAATTAGGTTAAACTATAATTAATATTTAGCTGGCTCATTGTTGATCAAGCAAAAATTTAAATCTGCACAGTATTTATTAGTAAACAACATTAACTTAATTAGAGCCCAACCCCGGACTTCTCAGAACCGGAGCGTTCGCTTATTTGGGACTATTTCGGAACGACTGGTAATTATTCGACCGGTTATTGCGTAAGAGATGGTATGTTTACCAATTTAAACCTGGTCACATGCATGCGAAGACAATGGCGACCGAATGGAACCTTGGTACCTTGGTTCGGGCCAGAGTTGGAGACTTTCAACTTACAAAATGCATCTGGCACGTTGAATTTTAGCTCAGTTCTGGGCGGAACACATTTTCTAGTTCACCTATCTATAGGGGGCTGGTATGGCGACCACAGCTTACTCACGGCGCCGAATGAGTAAGATTTGTATTTGTACCATGTTCAATGATAGATATAAATTGCTTCCTTATCTTGGTCAATCTATTTTTGAATTAATTTCTAGCATAACATTCCATTTGTGGCACAATTACAATCTGATGACTCAATTCAGATGGTCTTTACAGAAGCCGAGCGAACGGTTAACTCCAACCGATATTAATAGAGAAATTCGTGCCAACCCTATGACCGGCAAATTGGAGAGAGTTCATGTTTGGGACAGAGCCTCCTATTGGTCGAATACACATTTTATAGAGCCGTTTATGCATTTCTTCGGAGAGCGCTGTTATATTTGGGAGGAACTGATTGAACCAATCTATAGGATGGCCACAAACCAGTCCCAACCCATGCCCTCAACCGTCAAACGCCTGCGCAAAGCATTGCCGGAAAAGTTGTTTAAAAAATATTTTCCGAAATTCTCTGAAAACAAATACGACTTTCGTTACCATTCGTTGCCAGAAGTGGGCGATTGTAACCACAAGTGCCGACCAATGCCTATGTTTGACAGATATACTGACACTGAGAACGGGAGGCGACAGTTGGTTGAGTTTGTGGTAGATATTGGTATAAACACTGCACCCATTACTCTGGCGCACCAGCATGAATCTGAGCAAATGATATACGATCTGAATCGTTACGGTTATTGCAGTCCATACGTTACGAACGATCGATCGCACAGTTATTGATCACATGAAGTGATTTACGCCTGAAATGCAATGATTTCCTAATATTTTGATATTTATTATAAATTATAAATAAATTGTTTTAGAATTAATTCAGTAATGAATTTGTCTATAATTTACTGTAAAAGCAATCAATTGTTTAGTCATTGAAGCAATGAATAAAAGATCAAGTTCATTTTTTTTATCCTAGCTTATAATTAATATCTCGATTTATTTTGTACTCATATTTTTATTTTAGTTAAAATTATCTTGATTACATTGAAAATAATCAGTAACAAATTTAAAATACACATGTTAATTTAATTTTAACAGTTTATTAAACCTAGGTCTGTTTATAAATAAACATATTCCAATAGTCGAACATATTTTCACCAAGATTATGCAATTTTAGTGCGAGGTTAGTTTTTTTTAAACTTTTTATTAATATTAATTTCATTTTTGTTGATTTCTTTATTTTCTATGTATTTCATAATAGATAATAATTTTATGTGTTTTGTCTTATTTTTTATCTTGCTTATAAATAATTATGCAGCAGGTTATATAGAGGACTGTATGTATGAAGGAATTAAATCAATTTATAATAATTATAATATTATTTTGAATATTATTTTGAATAGCCTTCGAAGTCGTGGACCGGAGTTACGGCGATGAGTGTGCGAACAGATTATACAGAAGTTGTTTGCATTCGAGACAATTCAGTGAAGAAGAACTCGAAACTGTCCGCAAATATGTTCAGAACCTATTTATAAAAGAAGCCGCGTATAAGCCCCTCAAACCTGCCTGTCCTAAGCTGTACGTCCGGAAGGACTTCAAATGTATGGCACATAAGGAACGGATGGAACTGATGAAAGTGCTCAGAGAATTGTACAGAAGAGGTGTAATCGAGTGGTTCGGTAACCTTCACAGCAATTGGTGGCCGGAATGGCATAAAACAGAAGAGTTTATTGTTTCGCACACAAAGATGTACTTAGAGTTGGAGAAGAAGATCAAAGAATTGAATCCAAATCTCTCTCTTCCGTATTGGGTATCAAAATATTTATTTTTCATCCTTGGTCACCCTCATTAATTGACTCCAATTCCTGACACAACTAGCTCAATTAACATTTACATTATTATAATAAGGGTGAATTATTCTGGATATTTCAGAACTATAAGATTATCTTGAACAAATGATAAAATGTACAGGGTCATTAAAAATATTTAGAATATTTTTCATATACAGAGAACCCTCCATAAAATCACATTCTATATTTTCACAATTCTATTATTTCACACTGGTTGTGATCCCCAAAATTGGGACCAATGTTAAAGTATAGGACTAATTTCACCTCATTATATTTTCACTTTCACACGAGTTACGATCCCCATTACATACAGCTATAGGGATGGCCAAGGGGGAGGGTATAGCCAAAATACCCCCCCTAGGTTTGAAAATTGGCAAAATACCCCCCCCTAGGTTTTCGAAAAGCAAACCTA